>PVJL010011871.1:0-40304 GCA_004026885.1 Lyroderma lyra | reverse complement strand
TGTTTACTTGGGGACGAGTGGGTCAGGGAGGGGAGAAAGGGGAGGGGGTGGGAGAGGAGGGGGGAAGCTAAATATAAGGTGATGGAAAGAGAAGTCACATTAGGTGGTGAACTTATTATACAACAAGGTGACAATGCACTGTAGAATTGTATGCCTGAAACCTATGTAATCCTTGCTAACAGATGTCACCCCAATAAGTCTAACAATAAAAATGAATTTAAAAAAAAAAGAAATTATTTGAAGAAATAATGATGGAAAATTTTCCTCACCTGGCAAAGGAAATAGACATACAAGTCCAGGATGCACAGAGAATCCCAAACAAGATGATCCCAAATGGGAACACACTGACACACATCATAATTAAAATGGTAAATGTTAAAGAAAAAGAGAAAATTCTAAAAACAAGAAGAGAAATGAAAGTAGTAACATATAAAGGGACACCCATTTGACTTCTCACCAGAGACTTTACAGGCCAGAAGGGATCGGCAGAAAATATTCAACGTGATGAAAACCAAGGATGTTCAACCAAGAATAATGTACCCAGCAAGGCTAGCATTCAAAACTGAAGGACAGATAAAGAGCTTCTCAGATAAGGAAAAGCTAAAGAAATTCCTCACCACCAAACCAGTACTACCAAGCATGTTAGAGGGACTTCTTTAAGATGGGAGGAGGGATGGGAGAGTGGGTAAAATAAGGGAAAGAAATGGAGAAATTTACTTTGTTAACAGAAAATTGAAAGCAACAAAGAAACAAAACTCATGGACACAGTCAATAATTTGGTAGTTACCTGAGGGTAAGGGGGGTGGGTTGTGGGGGAACAGGGACAGGGGCACAAATATATGGTGATGGAAAGAGAACTGACTGTGGGTGATGAACACATAATACAACACATAGAAGATGTAATGCAGAATTGTACACCTGGGGCCTATGTAATTTTTACTAATCAATGTCATCCTAATAAATTTTTAAAAATAAAAAAATAATAATAATAATAAAAATAAAGATAAATAAAAATTCAGATATATAGCTGATTTTTCCAGGTAAAGGCAAATACTGGGAAACTTTATGAAGGGGGATATGTTTTTTAAAAAGTTGAACACAAATCGATGACCACGAAATACTGGGAGGTGGAAGGTATCACACACAGGATAATGTTGGGGTCAGACACCAGGGGAAATCTGGGATTGGTGATTTATTGATAGAACTCAGATCTTGGACTGGCAGATAGGCTTTTCAGTTTGGCTTTTTATTTTTATTTTTTTAATTTTTAATTAATTAATTAATTAATTTGTATTGTGTCTGTTTGGCTTTTTAATGGCCAAAATGGGGTGCTGCATGACTGGAAGTGGGGCTGCGAAGTTTGTTGTCTAATAAACCTTGGATTATGGGCAGAGCCCCTCAAGTTGCTTCAGTTTTAAATGATATTGGGGAATCTCGGGGTGGGGAGTGGCAGGATTGGAAGGCTCTTATTCTACCTTACGGAGCTTTGTGTCCAATGCGTGTGGAGTTTTTGGCAACAAAGAAAAAGGTGTATTGCCTAACAGTTATTTAAATCATTAAGTAAATGGGTGGAGTTGAGGGGGAGTCTGGGACTTTGGAAGTTTCTTGGAGCTGGGGGTTGAGGCCTTTGACTTTTTCAAATCAAAGGCTCAACCCGTTGGTGGGGAAGTGGCTACACAATGGGCGAATCCTGGAGAGTCCATTCCCACAGCGATTCTAAATGGGTTCCTCTCCTGTCGCGACAGGAAAGTTCCTGCTGATGGCATGAAGTTCGGACCAGACCAAGGTCTCAGTGTCATTCCTTCCATCGGTGTCACTTGGGAATGGGTGCCTGCTGACCTGGGCTTCGTCTGCCGGACGTGGGGGCCCGGGGGGTCTTAGGGTGACGGGGAGTTGAGGGGTTCCCATCAGTGGAGGATATCTGGGACAGAAGGATACAGGGGGGAGCAAGGAGAAGAATATGGGGGTGCTGTGGGATTTACCGGGATGGAGAGATATTTCCAAAGACAAATAGTAGATTGGAAACCTCCACGGGTGAGTGAGGTTTCAATTATTTTGGCGTTTCTTTGGCTTCTTCCTAGCAGGTGAAATAAGCAGACAATCGTGTGTCCCAGGTTGATGTGTCTTCCTGCCTCAGGGATCCCCTTAGGTGGACTAATTTGGGGATATCCTGGGAGCCCTGAGGGGCACTGTCATACAAGAGAATCTTTAATAAAAATTTCAGGGCTCCCTGGTGGTGCAATGACTAGGCTTTGGTACTCTCAACGCGGCGGCCTGGGTTCGATTCCCCGCCAGGGAACCACCAAAACACACACACAAATTTCACCAAGGAACAGGCTGAACAGATGTCCCATTTTAAACGGGACAGAAAACAACGGTTCTGTCCTGTTTCGGATGGTACCTAAGGTCAGCCTAGTCCCACGGGGCTAAATTTAAGGGCTCAGTAGGCTGACCCCGCGTGCCATTTGAAACCAGACAGTACTGTTGTTTCCTGTCCCGTTTAAAACGGGACATCTGGTCAGCCTGCCAGGAAAACAAACTGGCCTCCGGAGGGCCTGCGTGGCGATGCACGTGGTCAGCGGCGGCTAGGGGAGGAGGGCGAGGCGGAACCCCAGGGGAGGACAGAGGCCTCGCAGGTGGCCCGGGGAGGCCTCCCAGCCCCGGCGGCGCCTCCCTGGGGCTCTGACCCAGCTTCAGAGCCCCTGCTCGGAGTCCTGAGAACCCAGCCCGCCCTCACCGCACTCCTACCGGATTTTGAACCAGACTCAGCCCCGGGGGCCCAAGCGAGCCGGCCGGCCGACTGGCGATGGGGCGGGGTCGCGGTGCGGGCCGAGGGGTCCGGGATCCCGCGTTGGTGTCAGCCAGATGGAGTCGCGACGCGGAAGACAAAGACGGACACAGCCCGGTAGTAGTGAGCGCGGTGAGAACAGATTTTATTCAGTAAGTGATGGCCGTGGGGGACGAGCTGGGCTCTGTTCTGGTCCGTGCAGAGGTGAGGGGGCGTTTTAAAGCGAGAAACGTGGGGGGTGGGGTGGGGGGGCTGGCGGAGGCCCAGATGCGAAGCGAGTCCCGGGGCTGGCGAGTGGCCGAGTCAGCTGGGGTTGTCAGCGGCACTCGGGGAAGTGAGGGTCCCCTCCTCCCACCTAGAAGGAAGCCTTATTCTCGGTTTGTTTTTTGTTTTGTTTTTTAATGTGGGTAGTTCCCTGGCTGGGAATCGAACCAAGGCCGCGCCGGTGAGAGCGCCGAAGCCTTAGCCACTCCACCACCAGGGAACTCCCCTGTGCTCCAGGTTTTATGAGCGTGTGCTCATTAAAAAGAGGTGTTGGGAGTTCCCTGATGGTGGAGTGGCTTAAGGCTTCGGCGCTGGCGCTGTCAGCGCTGCGGCCTGGGTTCGATTCCCAGTCAGGGAGCTACCCACATACCAAAAAAAAAGAGGTGTTATTTCTCCCAAACCCTGTATTTTGTAAATGGAAATACCACAACTAAAAACTGAATGCTATAAATAGAATGATGTCATTTGTTTCCAAAGACCATCAACATACTAGAGCAATGTGAAAATAATAATAAAAGCGAGATATTTCATGGCAAATTTTGGCGGTAAGGTTAGGGCTGTGATGCACTCGGTGTAAACACTGCAGCCACAAGCGCCACCAGCTGGTGTTCTTGGGGCAAATGGGAAATGAGTTAAGTATAGTTGGCAGACAATACTACAGTAGTCTGAGGTGTACAATGTAGTGATTTGACATTTGTATACCTGACCAGGTAATCAGCACTCTAAGTCTAGGTAACCATCTGCCCCTGTGCAAAGTTATCACAATGTCATTGCCTCACCCTTTCTAATGATTGCATTTCGAGGGAGTGGCTCTCCAGGTCCTAACCGAGATGCTTCTGAGCTGCAAACTCACAGTTACAAGCCCTTTTAAACAAATGTGCTAAGAAAGGGAGACCAGGGACCTATCATCACATGCCATCTAGAGGAAAAGGTCCATTGTCCTAGCAGTGTGGAGCTTTCTCAGCAGGCGTTTTAATGGGGGGCGAGATGGGGTGGCTGGAGCTACCCCAGGACACAGCCTTACCTGCTGGAAGCTGTGCCAGCGTATGGTCGTCTCAGTGCGGGGGGTTTGGATGGAGCTGTGACGCGCCTGTGGCCATGCTGGACTGAGCCCTGTGGTTACTGATTGCCCACCATGCTGAAAGCATCAGGACGGTTACCTGATGTCCCCGTTTGTCCCTGCTCTCCACTCTCATCCCCTCACCCTCTCTCCACTCCATCATCAGTCCCCCTCATTTGATCTTCGTGTCTTACTACTACCCCTTTGGTCTGTGCTCTGCTCTCGCCCTGCTTTGGCACCTTTTCTATGTCATCCATCACTGCTTTAGTTCTGCGACCCAAGGCCAGGCTTTTCTCTCTCTGCAAGAGAAGGGCCAGAAAGTCTGAGCTCTCTATTTGTGCCTCTCTCCGTCCCTCCCTTTGCCTGTTTTTCCATCTTTCCCTCCGTGTCTGCATCTCCACTCCCATTCTCCCTTTTTTAAATTCAATGTTGTCTTATTGTGGTAAGAATACTTACCGTGATCTGCCTGCTTAACAGAGTTTTGAGTGTACAATACAGCATTGTTGGCTATAGGTACAAGGTTGCACAGCAGACCTGTAGAGCTTAGTGCACCTCTCGATTAACTGAAACTTTATGCCCACTGATGAGCAACCTCCTTCTCCCACTCTCTGACCTGTCCCCTTTATCATTTCAGGTCTGTCTGCCCTCCATCCCTCAGCCACCACATGGAAATTCTGGATCAGCACTCAAATTCCTGAGGATTCAGATCTCTGTTATCTGCACACTCGCTGACGGAAGCTGACTGTCACCACCATGGAATGACCTTATGGAAGAGGATGAATTTAGATCATTTATTTTTTTTCACTTTAAATATTTTAGTATTACAAACACTGTCTTAAAAAAAACCTAAAGAACACTGACATTTGAGACAACATAGGTGGATCTTGAGATCATCATGCCAAGTGAAGCAAGTCAGACAGAAAAAAATTAAAAATTATGACTTCACTCACGTGGGACACAAAACTAAAAGCAAAAAAGGAACAAGACAAACAAAAAAACAAAAATACATGAACACAGACAATAGCTTAGTGATTACCAGATCATTTATTGTTAATACATATGATGATGATGATGATGATTAGTAGTCAATTTTAAAGTTTAGGTCTTTGGGTAGATCAGCAATTCTTTTCTATGCTGTCAGCTGCCTGGGGACCCCTTTCTCTTGAGTCACCACACTGCCTGGGAGATAGCCCCCCTCAACAGACTCACTGGGTCCTGAGCAGTGAAATCCAAGACATATTTTAGTGGCATATTTTCAAGGAGGAACTTGGACCCAGTGTTTGTGGTTGGGGTAAGTTTCAAATATACTCACTTTTTCAGTACTGAGGTACTTGCATCACTAGCAATGATTGTTACAGCCTAATAACTGTGGCTTGTGTAACACTGTAGCCTGAAGATACCACCCTGCACAGGAAGTATGTACCCAGAGCTTTCTCATGATGTCAGTGGTTCTGAAGTTTGCAGGCAAGGACAAAGGATATTATGGGTTTCTCATTTTCCTTACCCCTCTGTCATACTCTGAATATGCCCTAATATATTTTTTTCCTTAAAAGACTCAGGGTCCAAGTTGAAATTAAATAACTGAAAGAAAAGTTTGTTAAAGGTTAGAATCTTCATTATGAATTTTATTATTTGTTATGAAAGCTGGGGAAATGACTGAGAGAAAGGCATTTAGTTTTTAGGACTTACAAAGGCTTTTTGAATGCTTTTGCTCCTTAAAATAATTTCTATCCTTACCACACCATATGGACACATCTATCTCTCTCTCTGCTTTATTCTACTTTAATTATTTTAAACAATGCTGAGAATCACTTACTTAACTTGTTCATCGACCCACACCCCATTCCTACTCTCATTCAGGTTTCAGGTCGCAGTGTGTCACACCCTTCGGCCCCCAGAGGCGCTGGAGGAGACACGGATTTCCCCCAGCTCCACAGGATGGCTCAGGTGTGGGAATAAGGGTGGTGAATGCATGAACTCCGGGTTTCAGCCTCCTCCTCTGTCAGATGCCATTGTCTCCTATCACTCAGAGCTGCTGCAGGATTAAGACGATCCATGTGAGGAGATGGGGTGATGCGGGTGCGGGGTCACATCATTCCCACGCGTGTTCAGACACAGACTCACTCACTGTTCCACCAGCCGCAACCGGTGAGACATGTGATAGTCCATAAAACTTGCCTGACTTTAGCTTTTTCGTCCTTTTCCAACTGATTGCACACTTCAAAGAGCAGAATGAGTGACTGGGAGGGATTCCTGTCCTTGAGTGAATGCCCCTCAGATGCTGTGTGCACATCCGCAGGTATTTGGGTGGAAACCCAAAGGTCTTACTCTGGTGGTCGGTCCCAGGTCCAGGTGTGGAGAACGCACCAGGTTTGCAGAGAAACTTTATTTATATTTTCCAGATTCTGGTCCCAGACGAGGTTATGCCCTGAGCGCATAACTATGTTTTGAGAAAGGGGGAATTTGGGTGATCGGGTGCAGTCGCACAAGATGTTGGCAGCTCAAGGTCATGATACAGATAGACTGTGGGCCTTAGATGGGGGTGGGATGGGGAGGGAGAGTGTCTTGTAGTAAACCTCAGCGCGCATGCGCACAGTTCCGAGTCACCATTGGTGTTCAGTGTTCCCGGGAACCTGTCCCTAGAAGGGCGTCTCCCTTTTTGAGGGTGGGGCTTAGCCTTGGCTCTCGCGCATGCGCGGTCTGGACTGGAAGCGCTGGGCTTTTGGCGCTCAGGATTCTCCCCAGACTCGATCACATGCAGACGAGGAGGCACTTGTATCCTCAGTCCCGGGTCCCGGGCTCTCCCCTGTTCCACCTTGGATCGACCCTTCAGGCTGTGATGTCCGCTGGACCCTCCAGCCCTCTGGGTGCTCTGATCCTGCTGGCCCCGAGTGACAGCATGACGTGTCCTGGATGCTCCGACCGCCCCCACACCCCCCCCCCAAACCTTGGTCCGGTGTTTGGGAAGTTTGGCCTCGGATATCACAGAGCCCAAGGCCCGTGTCCTCAATTCCCTCCCTGTGTAAGGTTGTTTCTAGTTCGGAAGCACGAAAATGTGCTTTGGATGGCAAGAGACAATTGGAAGTGTCCTCCGTGAGGCGGAGGGAGGCGGGGACACGGGCCGTGATGGGGCCTGGCGGGAGGCGACGGCAGCGACACTGGGAGCGCTGAGCTGCGGACACTAGAAACAGCAGGGGCCGCCTTAAGGGATAATGCGGGTACAAAGCAGCGTTTACATGACCCGAGTTGTTTTATTTTATTTTTATTTTTTTTAATTTTTATTTAAAAATATAGCTAACATGCATTATGTAAGTCTCAGCTGTACACCATGCTTGTTCAACATTTATAGACCTAAAGAAATCACCATAAGTACAGCAACCGTCTGACATCGTACCATACTATCACAATATTATTGATTATATTCCCTGTGCTGTACATTACATCCCCATAACTTATGTTTTACAGCTGGAAATTTGGACCTCTTATTGCCCTTCATCTTCACCCCCTTTTTAAATTTTCCAATTACTGTTGACATTTAATATTATTTTATATTAATTTCAGGTATACAACATAGTGATTAGACATTTATATAATTTAAGAAGTGATCGTCCTGTCTAGTCTAGTACCCGCCCGGCACTATACATATTATTGACTATATTTCTTATCCTTTTATTGTACTTTACATCCCCATGACTACTTCGTAACAACAAATTTGTACTTCTTAATCCCTTCCCTTTTTTACCCACCCCTTAATGCCCCTCCTATCTGGGAACCATCAAAATGTTCTCTATCTATCTATGAGTTTATATTGGTCTTGTTTTGTTCTTTAGATTCTACATGTAAGTGAAATCATCTGGTATTTGTCTTTGTCTGACATACTCCACTCAGCACAATACCCTCCATGTTCATCCCTGTCACCACCAGTGGCGAGAACACTCACTTTTATGTCTGAGCAATGTTGGCCGAGCAATATTCCATTGTATGTATGGACCACCTCCTCTTTATCCATTCATCCATCGATGGACACCCAGGTGTCTCCACATCTTGGCCATTGTAAACAGTACTGCAGTGAGCATATGGATGCACATGTCCCCTCAAAGTAGCATTTTCAGTTGCTTCAGATAAATACCAAGAAGTAGGATTACTGGGTCTTTCTTTGTCTCTTGTTATAGCCTCTGTGTTAAAGTCTATTTTTTCTGATATAAATATTGCTACCCCTGCCTTTTTTTCTTCTTGTTTTCATTTTCATAAAATAACTTTTTCTATCTCTCTACTTTCAGCCTGTGTGTGTCTTTTGACATGAAGTGAGTCTCTTGTCAGCAGCATATGTAAGGGTTTTCTTATCCATTCAACCACCCTGTGTTTTTTTTGTTTTGTTTTGTTTTGTTTTGCATTTTGGTATGTGGGTAGCTCCCTGGCTGGGAATCGAACCCAGGCCGCAGCGCTGACAGCGCCAGCGCCAAAGCCTTAAGCCACTACACCACCAGGGAACTCTCCACCCTGTGTTTTTGATTGGAACATTTATTTACTTTGAAAGTAATTGTTAGATATGTATTTATTGTCATTTTATGTAAATAGATATGTATTTATTGCCCTTTTGTTATTCATATTTTTATTTATATGATATTATTCATAATTTTAATCTTTTTTTTCCATCTTAAAAAATGTCCCTCTAAGATTCCTTGTAGTACTGGTTTTGTGTTGATGAACTCCTTTAGCTTTTTCTTGTCTGGGAAGCTCTTTATCTGTCCTTAGATTCTAAATGACAGCTTTACTGGGTAGAGTGACTTGGTTGTAGGTCCTTGGTTTTCATCACAATGAGTATTTTCTGCCACTCCTTTCTGGCCTACAAAGTTTGTTTTGAGAAATCACCTGACAGTCTTATGGGAGCTCCCTTGTATGTAACTAACTGCTTTTTTTCTTGCTGCTTTTAGTATTCTCTCTTTGTCTTTAACCTTTGCCATTTTAATTATAATGTGCCTTGGTGTGGGCTTGTTTGGCTTAATTTTATTGGGACTCTCTGTTCTTCCTGGGCTTGTGTGCCTGTTTCCTTCACCAGGTTAGAAAAGTTTTCAGCCATTCTTTCTTTAAATATACTCTTAATTCCTTGCTTTCGGTCTTCTCCTTCTGGTAGTCTTATGATGCAAATGTTGTTATGCTTGAGTTGCCCCAGAGGTCTCTTGAACTATTCTCATTTTTTTCATTCTTTTTTATTTTTGCTGTTTCAATTGAATGGTTTCTGCTACCTTGTCTTCCAAATGACTGATTTGATCCTCTGCTTCATCTAGTCTGCTGGTGATTCCTTCTAGTGTATTTATTTCAGTTATTGTAGTCTTCATTTCTGACTGGTTCTTTTTAAAAATGATTTCTGTGTCCTTTGTAATCTTGCTGTCCCTTTATTGAAGTTCTCACTAAGTTTCTTGAGCATCTTTATAACCAATGTTTTGAATTCTGTATCTGATAGATCACTTGCCTCCATTTTGTTTAGTTCTTTTCCTGGAGTTTTCACCTGTTCTTTCATTTGGGATATATTTCTTAGTTTCTTCATTTTGGCTACCTCTCTGTGTTTGTTTCATTGTATTAGGTATATCTGCTACATCTGCCAGTCTTGCTGGGGGATCTTTTTTTTTTTTTCTTTTTTTTTTGTAGTATGTGGGTAGTTCCCTGGCTGGCAATCGAACCCAGGCTGCAGCGTTGACGGCGCCAGCACTGAAGCCTTAAGCCACTGCACCACCATGGAACTTCCTTGCTGGGGGGTCTTATGTAGTAGGTGCCCTGTGTGGCCCACTGGCACATTCTCCCTAGTCAGCTGTACTGGGTGCTCCAGTAGTGTCCCTTGTGTAGGTTGTCTGTGCCCTCCTGTTAAATTTGAGCCTTGATTGCTATTGGCATGTCAGTGGATGGGATAGACTCTCAGACTGACTGGCTGTGGGGTTTGGCCACCTCCACGGCATAGGGGTTGCTCTGTGGGAGGCTTACCTAGGGAGTGGGAATTGCCCCAGCAGGCTCTAGTGCCTGTTGAGAACATCGTTTTGATGTGCTGCTTGTGGGACTAATTGGGTGGTGCTCTTCTGTGGTCTGAAGCCAACATCCAGGTATGTTAGTTCCATGGCCTCTTGCCAGGGGCTCTGGTATAGGCCCAGGTCAGTCACTGTCTGTGACCAGCTGGAGACTACTTGGTAGGAGCTGCAAAGCGATCTATGGTTGGTCCCTGCCTGTGCTGGACCTGGAGGTGTGTGGTAGAGGCCATAGTGAGAACTAAGGACATCTGCCACCAGTACCCAGTCTAGGGTAGTGCCACAAAAAGCCAGGACACTCTGAGGCTTGCTGCCAGCTGCTAGCTCCTGTAAGGTTTAGCCACTGATAAAGCTTCATGCAGTATGGAGTTGCGGGGGGTTTCAGTGAGTCACCAGGGTAGAGAGAAGGGAGTTCACCAGAACAATTCAGATTCACATGTGGCCATAGGTGTGGAGGGAGGGCTCAACACAGAAAAGATGGCACCCACCTGCCAAGGAAAATGGTTACTGTCCTCCAGCCCTCACCCCAAAGACACACACATTTATGCCTGACACCCCCCAAGTCACCATCCCTCTGCCAGAGCACAAGGTGAGTGCCTGTGAACAAGTGAGTCTGTGTGTGGACACTTTAAGAGGATGTCTGGGTTTCCCACAGCCTTCTGCCCCACCAGGATTATCAGAATCCCCACTGTTTTTCACAGCCAGATGTTGTGGGGGCTCTCCTTCCTGGCACCAGTAGTTTGGGCTGACTGGCCACTGTAAAGCTTGGGTGCCTCAGTCCTCTGTGGGGAACCTCTGTAGTGGAGATATCCCTCTCAATTTTCAACTACCACACAGAGAATTAGAGCCAGGCCACTTCACATCTCCACCCCTCCTTCCAGTTTCATCATGGCCTCTTCTTTATATCCTTAGTTATAAAAATTCTGTTCAGGGAGTTCCCTGATGGTGTAGCGGCTTAAGGCTTCGGCGCTGGTGCTATCAGCACTGCAGCCTGGGTTCGATTCCCAGTCAGGGAGCTACCCACATACCAAAAAGCCAAAAATAAATAAATAAAAATAAATAAATAAATAAATAAATAAATAAATAAATAAATAAATTTAAAAATTCTGTTCAGCTAGACTTCAGATGGTTCTCCATATTGATTGTTCTATAATTTAGTTGTAATTTTGATGTGTTCACAGGATCAGGCAAGCACAGCATTATCTACTTCACCATCTTTGATCTCCTATTGCTTTTTTTAAAAATAGGAATGTATGTATAGTTGTGTATGTGGGTGTAGAAAATCATTTTTAAACTGCAGATCTCAAAAAGTTCAAGTACATATAAGTTGTGGAAACACAGATGATTTTACATTTATTTATGTTCATATACATACTTTTGTACACTAGGTGAGTTTTATACTGAAACTCAAAAATACTTAAAATATTTTTCACAAAATATTTATTTATTTATTTATTTATTTATTTATTTATATTCCCAAAGTTTTATTTTTTTATTTTTTTTAAATTCATTTTTATTGTTAGACTTACTGGGGTGACATCTGTTAGCAAGGATTACATAGGTTTCAGGCATACAATTCTCACAAAATATTTATTAAAACATTTAACATTCCCCAGCCAGGGAACTACCCAAAAACAAACAAACAAAAAAAAGAAAACAAAACAAAAATAAAAAATTATTTAACATTAGAGATATTATGTCAAATAGTGATTGGAGATTCTATGACCACTGTAATTTTGAATATATCATTTTTTTTGCCCACCGTAATTTGATTACACCTTTTTTCATAAAATTGGGAATAAGGGTTTCCATTATTTTATATATGATAAAAGTTCTCTTTGTAAATCTAAATAGCAGAGAAATAAATAAAATAAAAAGCAAAGCTCTTCTCCCATTCTTAGCACTTCTCTTTCTACCCTCAGTAAATACACTACCCATAATTTCTGGTGTGACCTTCCAGAAGTTTCTTTGTTTATAAATCATGTCTGCATGGACATGATGGAGGCAGGAGATACAGGAAAGCAGGTACTCTGCAACTGGTATCCCCAGGTGAGACCGTGACCTTGCCACTAACTGTGTAACCTTGGTGAGTGATGCCCCCCTGGACCTCAGTATCCTCATTTGTAAAATGGTAATGAAAACCAGACACAATGAATATTTATTTTTAAAGAATTATAAACAATGCCTGAAATGTTGAACATTGCTTAAGTGCTTGTTGGGAAATAAATTTTGTGCTGTTTATTTTAACTTACACATATACATACCTCACTTTTTTCCTTTTTAACAATGATTCAAAGTATTTTTATGTAAGAACCCATGGAGTCATCTCAAGCTTTCTAATGGTAGAGTATTATTGCAGTATCTGATTGTACCAAGATTTATTTAGCCAACATCCTTATTTTTTAATAGATTTCAAAGATATTTTAATAATGTGGAAAATAGTCACAATGTAATGCTAAAGAAAAAAAAACTAGGATACAAAATGTACATACACATTGTACCAGGTTTCTAAAAATATGTATGCGTGATCACATTGGTTCAGTTTTGCTTTAGGACCTCTGAAGTGTTTCATGCTCACCTCACTCCAAGAAACTTAGATGACAGTGCCAGTTAACTAATTCACCTGGGATTAGTTTTTTGTTTGTTTCATTGCTCAGATACTTTCTTTTTTATTTTTCTATTGCTATAACATTTACATAACATACAATCCACTCGTTCAACCTTTTTCATGTTTACAACACAATGTTTTGAGCGTTTGGGGTTTTTTTAAATTAAAGTTATTAGGATGACTTTGGCCAGCAAAATTACATAGGTTCCAGGTGTATAGTTCTTTATCATCTAAGTGTTGCATTGTGTTCTCACCAGCCAGAGTCATTTCTTTTTCCATCACTGGTTTATTTTTAGTGTATTTACAATGTTGTGCAACTATCACCACCATCTATTTCCAGGAAATTTCCATCATCCCAAAAAGAAATTAATGACTATTAGTAGTCACTACAAATGCTCCCCTTGAACAATCCTCTGGCACCAATCTACTTTCTGTCTCTATGGATTTGTCTTTTTCTGGAGATAAACTATAAGTAGAATCATACAATATTGGTCTCTTGTGTTAAAAAATAAAATATTCTGGTTTTTATTTAACTGTTATGGCCAGAAAGGCATTGTTAGTTAACCCATTGGGGACATAAATTAGTAATGATGATCTTCTCAAAGATAGTTGTATCATTTATTTTTTGGTGTTCAACAACCTCTTTTTGACCTGAATATTCAATCTAAGAACATGAAGTTCTCCATGATGACCTCCTCCCTCTCTCTCTCTCTCTCTCTCTCTCTCTCTCTCTCTCTTTCTCTCTTTCAGTGGAAAATCCTAAAATCCAGCTGTTAGGTCAAGTTCTAAAGATTTAGTTATTGTTTGGCTCCTCTTCTTGTCCAATTTGCACTATGGTTGACCCTTGAACAACAACTCAGGGATCAAGGGTACTGATCCCCGCACAGTCAAAAATCCACATATAACTTTTAACTCACCCAAAACTTTAGTCATCCCTTGGTATCTATGGGGGATTGGTTCCAGGAACCAGGTGGATACCAAAATCCATGGATGGTCAAGTCCCTTATATAAAATGGCATAGAACAATGCATACGGCTGGCCCTCCTTACATATGGGTTCCCAACTATGGATCAAAAATGCTATTTTCAAGCCAATTGACTGAATCTGCTGATATGTAACCCAGGGATACTGAAGTCCAACTATGTATTTATAAGAAAAAAAAATCTGTGTATAAGTAGACCCCTGAAGTTCAAACCCATGTTGTTCAGGATCAACTGTGCTTCTCTTTCTAATGGGTTAGTTTAGTCTTGGTTTATTGATATCCAGGCTGTCAAGTCAGCTTATGTCTCACTGGGTGGTGAGTCTTCTGACCATCAACCCTGGTCTCTGTTTCTCTTGTTCTGTGTCTCTGCATTTACATTTCCCCTAGTGCCTCCCACATTGTTGCTGCTAATCATTTTCAAGCCAGGTGCAATTTTTATGGGTGTAGCTTCCTGAACTTTCCATCCTTTAAAATTAGAGTTTCTGCCAATAACCTGTATTAGCATACCTTCTCAGAAAATATATTTTGTCCAATGGACGGATGCTGAGTAGAATATACTGACATTTCAGTAGTGGGCCTTAGGTTAATAAAGAGCCAGGACTGACTAATGACTCACAAGAGTTTTTGGCAAAATCTCCAAGGTCATCATCATCATCTGCCTTTGTTCCTTACCATTACTGTTTATTCCTAGTTGTATTCCTATGTCCCTTTGGGAGAAGGGAACTGGAATCTCTGTTTGCACAGAACAGGTGATGGTAAGAATGGAGGTCATGTGGACCTGTGTATAATGGGGCCACTTCTCTGAAGTGTATAAAGAGACACTCAATCATCCCAGCATCCACACATGATAGATCTTTTACCTAAATCTATTATCTAATTGGAAACTCTCCACTCAAATTAAAAGGTGGAATTACCCTTGCAGTTGGGGTACTTGGGTATTATATAGACTGGATAGTTTCCACTTACATTTTTTACTTAAAAAAAGGGGGTGGGGAACGTTTCCAATTCAGAGGTGTTTTTATAGAACTCAGCAATGCAGTCCTGGTCAGACTCCATTCCTATGCTAAAGTTTCTTCTATTTATAGTAGTTTGAGTGCTATTTTTTCCTGAAGTTCTTGCTGCTGCTGCTGCTGCAGAGCACTTGAAGCAGAAAAGAATCTGAGCGGACCATCTAGGCGTTGGGCTGTTGCATGTAGCAGGGACCGACTTGCAAAGCTGAAGTCTGCAGGTGGAGCAAAGGGCACGATCCTACCCAATCAGACATTGGAGGTTGGGCCCTCTGGCTTCTCCTCCTCAACCACATCCCACACACCCTACATTCTTCCTAAAAACAGGAAGTTCCACCAAATTTCTGCCTGTTCCCTAGAAGGAACTTCCTGAGGGTAGATGGAAATGACACTCCATGCAACCAGGGGGGAAGTTCAGTCTCTTTAGCACCTGGTGCTAAGGGGAAGCCTGTGATAGTATAAAATAGCAGCATTTTGTGTATTTCACATGCCAGAAGCACAGGTCTCCCGGCAGCACCAGGGAGCTGTGGGAATGTCTTAGCTGGGATTTGTTTCAGGGATGCCTAAAATCAGGTCCTACTTGCCCATTCCAGAGGGGCTCGGCCTGGGGCTGATGGAGGTTCTCTGGCCAGGATTTGGGGTATCTGATTCTAGTCCAGAATGTGTCTGTGACCTGCAGTGGGGTTTCATATCAGGGTCTTCCTGACTTCCAGGGAACTGGGCCAAAAGAATACAACCAATGGGACTTCCAGTAGACTCTTATTTACCTTGGGACCTTGAGCATCCTTTGCAGTGGAAACGACTGGGAACACGGTGGTGACCAAGGCAGCCCTGGCCCCTGTCCTCATGGAGCTTTAGGTCCAGTAGAGATGCAAGACTCATCCCCAGACAGAGATGACTCAGAATGGGCAGCACAGGGGTGGGGGATGCAGAAGAAGCTCTTTGAAGATTGTTTATACTGTGTGGGCCTCAGTCCCCTACTGTGCAGATGCCTGCCCAGGAATTAAATTGAATGACATTCAGACACCACTGAATATGAAATAGTGCTTTACTTTCACTCAGGAAACAGCAACAGGACTCCCCCGAGGAGAAAGGCTTATCAGGTTCAGTCCTGTGTGAAAAAGGTATGAAGTGGAAACACTGACTTTGACTTTTTTGTTTGTTTGTTTAGGACCTGGGGCCAAGGAGAAGTTGCTGCATGTGGGCTGGGGTGGAAGGTTTGAATGTTGTTCTGCTGCCCAGGGAAGGAGCATGAGGTCAGCCTCGGAGTGCCAGTGCCAAAGTGAGGTGGGGCTCAGTCAGAGTCAAACAAAATCGGATCCTCTTCCTATTCAGGGAGATGAACAGTGCTCCTTGTAAATGGCCTATTCACCCTTTGAGAAAGTGTAAAGATTCAAACCCAGGGCTGTCTCGCTCCAAACCACCATCACTGTCTAATCAGGGCCGCTCAGGGTCCATGGACTGAACTCAATGCCTTTTTGTCAACACAGCCTCCAAGACCCACCCACCCCCACCCTGCCCTGCCCTTATTTTCCTCCACTTTTCCCACAAGTCCTGACTCAGTAGTCTACAGACACCAGGATCCAAGCCCAGGAGGGCAGGCTGGACTCCTCGGTCCTCAGAGGTGCCAATCCCCAACCCTGCCCCAGGGAACCTGTTTCTGGGATTGGCTGGTGTCCAGGCCAGCCTCACCTCTCTTTCTAGCAGAGACGGCCAGCTGGGTGCTATGTCTACGTTCAGTCTCCCAGGAAGCACCCGGGACAGAGTGCATGAGAGCTGAACGCCTTTTTAGGAGACGTGACAGGGAGGCTAAATCCGTGGCTCTCATGAGAGAAGATAGCAGGTCTGTGCCCTGAGCCTTTCCACTCCCATGTTTATTAACTATTTGTACATGACTCACTAGGAAAAATAGATATTACATCATTATGTGGGTTACACGTAGTACAAGAGAAAGTTTAATTACTCAGTAATCGTTAACATTGATGCAATGTACACTATTCTATATTCAATCAATTTTATTTTAATTTTAAAAGTACCCATTATGACACTCATTGGGTTTACAGCCTGAAAGAGTGTCATGATCCATGGTTCAGAGAATACGTCTCTGCCCTGCACCTGTAAGTGAAGGGAGACCAGAAGAGCAGGGGGCAAAGCATGCTGGGAGAGCAGTGTGCTGTCCCCTACCGCCTTGGGAGAGAGCAGACATTTGGAACTCTGGTAATTGCACCATTATTTCTGCTGTCATAAGTGTCCTGCCTGGTCTCCTGCCTCCTGTCGCAGCCCTCCTGTCCACTCCCTCACAGGAGACAGACACTGAGATCTTCCACCAACTCAAAGCTCACCACCTCCATCCCTTGCTTAGGACCCATCTGTGGCTCCCAGTGCACTCAGGTTAAGTCCAGAATCCTCATCAAGACCCACAGGGTGACTGGCCCTGCCCTGCCTTCTACCTTCCGCCCTCTTAGGGCTAAGCCCCACTGAGGTAGTCACAGTTCTTGCTCATTCTTAAAATCACAGCTCAGATGTCCCCTTCTCCAGGAAGCCATCCCTGATGCCCTTGGCCATCCTTTCCATCCTACTCACTCTGGGTTATCATTTCCTGGGGTGGTCTGTGTCCCCCACTGGATGTGAGAACCAGAAGGAGAGGGCCTGGGATTCAGTCACCGCTGAGTCCCTGGTATCAACTAGCACAGGGCTGATGACAGAGCAGGGGCTCCGGGAATATTGAATGAATGAATGAATGAATGAATGAATGAATGAAAGAAATAATAAATGGATGAATGAATGACTAAAAGCACTGTGTTCAGGGTAAATCTAACCTAACATGCCTGTCCTGACATGCTGACTTGCTGAGCGTTAGTGCCGGAAGCTCAGACCTCTCCCTCTCCAGGCAGCCTGCCTGTCCGGCCCGTAATGCTGTTGTTCGGCTGGCCCCTGTGGGATCTCATACACTGGGAAGGCCTACGAGCCCCACTGAGCAAAGAAACCTCCCTCCCAGGCTCATCCTTCCTGCTCCCCTCCCCACCACACAGGACCCAACCCAGGCTGCACCCCCAGGCTGCTGGTATCAGGGCCCTCCCTGCCCGGAGGCGGCGAATTTGGCTGGGGCTCAGAGCCTTTCCTGTTACTAATCACTTGGCGGCGTCTACTAGGAAAAACAGATGTGACAGCACCGTGCAGCTTGCACACAGCTTCAGGGAGATTGAAAAGAAAAACAGGCAACAAAGTGCACTGTCAGCCTTCCCTCTGGGGCGTGGCTCCGTCATCTTCTGATCCCATGTGGCTTCTCTCAGAGGAAAAACTTCTCCCCTCCCCCTCAGATCAAGCAGATTCAAGCACAGAGAAGATGCATTCCTATGGAGACAAGTGAAAACCCTTCACTGGTCCTTCATAGCTCTTATGGGGTCATGATCTGCTGAAGGTAGATGATCTGATGATGGCTGTGGACATTTTGGTCCAGAACATCTGTGAAACCTCTAAGTATGATAATGACATTGATGACATGTCTGGCACAACTTCTCTTCTCTCTCCTCTTCTTTCCCCTCTCCTTCCCTCTTTTCCCCACCCTCGTTCCTCTCCCCACCTCTCCCCTCCCCTCCCTCCCCTCTCCTCTCCTTTGCTCTCCCTTCCCTCTTACAGAAACAGTGACTTTTACAAATGAGCCTCAGCACTGATTCTCAGAGCCTGCAACAGTGCCTGAGATGTACAAGTGATGTGTCCTTGAATAAATGATGACTAAAAAGAAGAAACCGAGGTAGACATCGTGTTCACAAGGCATTTGAGTTGCTGTCTTGGTTTCAGGAGTGACCCCAGAAACCTGGCAAATTTTTTATGTTGCAAATTTAATTCAAATTAGAATTTTCAAGTCTATAAATAAAAGGTTACTGATTATCACAGTGTCTTTCCCCTGAAGAGCATCAGCTGTGGGTAGGTGAGCAGTGACCGTACTCTGGTCCTTGGGTTGGGACTGTGACGTCAGGGACTTGACAGGTTCTCTCACGAGAGTTCAAAATATACGAAAGAACACGGGCAAAGTAGAAGACTTGTGGGGTCACATGACTAAGGCATCCTTTGCTATTTCAATTTGGAAAAGTGGAGATGGCTTCAAGGTGGATCCTACTCCCTGCTTGTTGCTCAAGTGGACTTCTTCTTGGGGGATGAGAGGGGATTCACCCCTTATGTGTGTACTTATGGGCATTTCATGATTTGCTTCCTGATTATTTTGTAGTTCTTTGCTCCTTTTTCTCCTGCTCTCTTTTCTTGTGGTTTAATGCCTTTTTTAAGGGTTATGTTTAGATTCTATTCTCATTATCTTTTGTGTGTCTACCATAGGTTTCTGCTTGCGGTTATTGTGAGGCTCACAGACGTCAGTCTATATGTATACTGATCTCTTTTAGGTAGATAGCAAGTTAAATTTGAACACATTCTAAAGCTACATTTTTAGTTTTCCCATGTTTTATGTTTTTGGTATTTTATTTCATGTCTTTTTATTTTCTTTTGTGTTTTCCTTAATTAGTTGTTGTAATTATAGTTATTTTCACTACTTTTGTCTTTTAAGCTTCATATTAACTTTATAATTGATTAGCCTTATATTTTTAATACATATCTGCTTGATATTGTCCCATAGATCCTTTAAGGTATCTTCATTCTCAAAAATTGTTTCTTTTGGCTGCTCTATTTGGGTGATTTCTACTACCTTGTCTTTCAGATCACTGATTATTTCCTCTGCTTTATATAGTCTGCTGTTGACCCCCTCTAGTGTATTTTTTTTCCAGTTAAGTTTTTGTAAGATCTATGACTTCTATTTAGAACTTTCTTATATTTTCTATCTCTTTGTTGAAATTGTCACTGCATTCATCCATTCTTCTCCTGGATGAGCATATTTATGATGATTACTTTGTACTCCTCATGAGGTAAATTACTTATCTCTGTTTCAAAGATGTTTTTTCTGGGATTTTAATCTTGTTCTTTATATGAAACTTATTTCTTTGTTTCTCATTTGCATGACTCTCTGTTTGTTTCTATGTATGCAAAACAGCTATCTCTTCCAGTCTTAAAGCAATGGTCACAAGAAGACTAAAGACGTGTTTCAGTCTGTTGTCTGTGTAGTGCCCTGGGGGTAGTAACTTTCTGAAAACTGTTTCTCTGATTGTTTCAATCCCATGGGTCCAGGAACACAAAACCTTTGGCCACTAACACAAGGTATTCTAAGGGTATCCCTTGGGTGGTCTGCCTGCATGCTCTGATTTAGGTAGATGAGGCCAGATGGGATGCTAGGCAGGGGCAAGCTCACCCATTGGGTTAGGCAGAGATGGGGGTAGGGCCACAGTAAGGTGCCAGGCCTAGGGCAGCCTGCCTGATGGGTTTGGCAGGGCAAGGCTGTAGAAGAACATGGGTAGGGCAAGCAATACTAATGCGATGGAGGGAGAGTGCCAAAAATGGTACTTGCCAACACTAGGCTGACAAGGTAGAAGGCTAACAAAGTAGAAGGAAAGCACAACATGGTCCCTGAGAGCGTTTCTGTCCCTGGAGAGAGTTCTAACAGACCCTTACCCTTACCACCTCACACTTTTAAGATTAGTTAGATTAGAGTTTGGAAAGTGATTAGACCGTAAGTGAATCTTCTCCTGGGTTCTGGAGCAAGTGAATCTGCTTTTTTTTTTCTCTCTTTTTGAATCTGCTTTATAAGAGCCGTGTCTTAGTTTCCTACAGCCCTTTGAGTTTCTCAGACATAAATCCTGCTCGTTTTCAGAAAGGAATTCTCAGAGCTCACCTCTCCAGTGCAGATCTCAAGAGTTGGAGTTCCTGGTGTGGGGCTCAAACTACTCATTCTTCAGGGAGGATTTCCATGATTTTGATATCCTTCCCCCTTGTGGGTCATTGCACCAGTGGTTGGAATTTTGGCAAGATTGAGTCTCTGCTTCTATCCATCTCAATGCGGCCTTTTTTATCCTTTGTCGTAGAGGAAATGTCAGGTATCTGGGGGTCTTTTTCATAGGAAATTGTTCCACATGTCACTGCAGATGTGTTGTATCCATGGGAGGAGGTGAGTTTAGGTCCTTCTTCCTATACCACCATCTTGAACCACTCTCCTCAAAGTCTTTTTTTTTTTTTTTTTTTCCTTTTTGGAAAATTTGGGATGGATTTTATTGGGACTTCTCATGGTGGTTAGAACCACTCTGTATTCAGAGCAATCACAGCACAGGAAATGTATCACTGAGCCTGCCCAGAAAGGTCTGACCAGCTGAATCTCATTGCTTAAAATACACATATTCTTAATAACTGGCAAATGGTGATGTGCCTCGCATAGGAATGTGTTAGCATTTGCAAATCTTCTGACTATAGCATCAAACCCTTGACCAACACCTGGAAAACCAGACTCGATCAAATCTCCCTGGCCCCCTAACCAGTCCCTCAACTCCCCATTTCCATCTCTCTCCATGTAGGGTGGCCTCCTAGAGCAGGGACCAGGCTGTGACCACTGGAATCAAGCCCTGCTCCACTGGTTCCATGTTCTTCTCCTCATGCCTTTAGGGTAGGATGCTGTGGTGAACCCAACAATTAGCACTCAGAGCAGTTCCCCATTCTAACTGGGGAAGGAACCTTGAGAGGGCCAGAATTTATCCATATGATCAGTTAACTGAAGGTAACTTTGTAAAACTCGATCTCCTTGGAGACACCGCAATGAATTTGGAGGAATTTTTTTTTTTTTTAGATGGTGGAAGAAAAGGCATCTGAATGCTATTGATGCACTGCCATCCACTTGCTGCACACTAGCTTGCTTACATACACTGGACCTCAGAAGGTGGAGGTAAGCCCTGTGGTGTCTGCCAAACCCTCCTGGCAATTCTGGGCAGAACCCAACGTCTGGGCCACAGCTAGCCCAAGCTTGTCACTGAAGAGCCAACTGAGCTTCTGTCTGAAGTTTCACTTTTATCTTATATCACAAGGGGTTGTAGACACCCCCTGGGGGATGACACCGAGGGCCAAGAACAGTTGAGGGGGGCAGACAGGTTCCATTTACAAGGAATAGAACACAGGCTTCCAGGTGTCCACAGAGCAATGTACAAATTGCAATGATGGGTGAAGTAAAACTTCTACTCTGAGCACAGTATCTCTAGCAAATACTGGGGACTGTCATCAACAATGCTGCTGAATACACCCAAATACACAGTTAGACATCTGTTCAGTAAAAAGTAAATGCATAAAATAAATTACCTTGAGAGGGCCATATTTGCTTCAAACATGTGGCTAATGTGAGCACAATGGCCATTTAAAGTATATTCACAGGGAAACAGAGCCAGGTGCACACAATGGACAGACACACGCTTTATCCAAAACGTCATTGTATACAGACTTCACTTTATTCAACATGGATTTTGGCTTTGTGGACTCCAAACACAGACACTTGTTCACCCAATGTCCTTAGATTTGTCTACGTTTGTATACATACATATTTTTTCCCTTTCTTACCGTAACGTCAATGCCTAGCCTGAATATCATCATTCAAGAGTGGGGGAAGACCCACACTCTTCATATGAGCAGAGCTGGGCAGGGAATGTTAGTTTGGGCTATTTGCTTTCTTCATCCAGACTATTCCTATCAAAGCTCAGCTGGTTATCTGAAGCCAAACTATAGGAATAAGGACTCTATGGTGCTTCTGGATGGCTGCCTTTACTCCTCTACTTGGGCCACTTAAACTCATTACATAGGCTACAACAGTTAGTTACTCCATTCACAAAGTGTGGGTAGGGGGTGGAAAAGGCATGAAACTACAGATAACCGGAGCATTTTCTACAAGTGGACACTTTTTTAAAAAAGAAAAGAAGTACCTTATTCAGAATCAAGAGAACATACTGTGCAAGAGCCAGGCTGTAGGGCTGCCCTTCCTCAGGACCCACAGCCTCCTCATTTGTTCATATAAAATAGTGTGATAGGAAGGCCCATAGACTATGTGCTTGGGATAGGGGAGGGCCCTGGTCAGCTGTGGGCACAGATCAGAGGGCAGAGAGATGTAGAGAGCTGCACCTCTATCCACTACCACGGCTTTGGGCCTCCTGTGCACCCACAGAAGTTCCAGAGAGAGCCCCCAGCCAAGCTGGTACACAAAACATCTCCTTCTGGCTCAGATGCAGCCAGGCTCTCTGGAGGCCTACTTGAGAAAGAGCCAGAAACTTCCCTTTTCCAGAACAGAATTCTTGCCTGCCCACAACTGGTAGAGTTCTTGTTTTTAGCTCACTTTCGTTTTTATTAAAAACAAAACAAAAACAAAAAAACAAAAGGGAGGACAGTATAATCTTTTATGCCTGAACCAGTCTGCACCAACCAGAACCTGCTGGGCAGGGCCCCTTAAGGATGCACAGTGATGCAGTGATCTCATCATCTGGAATTTGAGAGTACAGCAAGTCCCCTACCAATCTACCACATAGCTGCCCATCAGCTCTCATCTTCCCACAGGATTAGCCTAATTCTAGCTCTGCAGACACTGGCAGTGAGGGGTGACAACCCCTGGGTCTCTGTGGGCTTCCTTCTTCACCCAGGGCTGAGACCTTTCACCTCCCCCAGACTGAGACAGGTAAGGTTCTCTTACACTAACACCAGAGCAAAAATGTACTCCACCACCAAGGGTCACCTCAGGGCACAGTCTCAGCCCCCTGCCTTGAGGGCTTCTAAGACACATCTCTCCCATCCAAGCAGGTCGTGAGATAATGACTTAAAAGGGGGACAAGGTGGGTGGGGTGGAGTATAAGAAATGACTCAAAGAACCAACTTCTCAGCCTTCCACAACACTGTTTCTGTGGAGGAAGAGGCATCCATACCCCAAACTGTACCTGGAGACAGGAAAAATGCTTCTCTCGTGGTTCTTCCCTACCATCCTGGTTGCTTCACCAAGTTCTCGGTTACAGGCAGGGCCTGCTCTAGCTGGGGGGTGAGGGTGGGACTGCTGCTCTGAGAGGCTGAGGGGTGCTGTTCATTGATGATGTTCAGTAGCAGCACTGGGCAGGGTAGGATGGCCCCAGCAGGTGGGGGTGCCCAGACGCTCAGGGCTGCTCCTCAGAGGGCTGACAGAGCCTTTCCTCCTTGTCGCCAGGAAACTGCATGTGGCAGTTGTCGCAGAAGTCCAGCAGCCCATCCAGAGTATCATCGATGAGCCTGTTCTCTTTGAGATGGTTGTCTGGTGGCCCTGGTTGCACACACACCTCAATGCCTGAGTCATCCATGAAGAAGCGATGTCTGCCAGGACACAACTATAATGTTTCAGCAGCTCTTCCTTACATTCGGAATCCTTGTCCAAGAAGGCCACAGGAATCAGCTCCCCCAGGCCAGCCACAGAACCACCGGGCTCCATTCCAGGGGCTTTGGTGGCTCCTGGGTTGGCTGGCACGTCAGAGGGCTCAGGGTCAGCAATGATGCTGGGGGGCTCTCATGCTGCTTCTGCTGGGCCCAGACAAGGGGCTACTCTGAGCTCCCTGGGAGCCCCTGGTGGGATCGGTCCCTGGGTGCTGCCATAGGCTGAGCTGCCGCCGCCATAGCTGGAAGGCGCTATATGGTGGGAGAGGAGTTGGAGTCCGGTTGGTTCACCACTTCCTCATAAGGAAATAGTAAATAGTTTGGCAAAAACCTGAAATAAAACGGCAGTGCTGAGTAATGGCGGGCTCCTCCACAGGCAATCAGGTTCATTTCATGCTGCCGCTGCTGGGCCGGATGGCAGTACTTGGCTCATGGGTGGTGGCAGATGCAGCTCAGGGTGATGGGCCACACCCGCCAGAACCACCAGGGGTCAGAGCAGGAGTTGCAGCACTGAGACTGTACACAGCAGTGTCCTGTGTCACAGATGTATTATGGCTTTGATTATGGGTATCCGCACAGGTTTCCTTGTCCTGTGAAGGGTTCAGCTCTGGCTGACAGGAGGCTGGGCAGCCCCTGGAGGAGCAGGAGTGCCATGCCTCAGGAGCCTTCTCTTCTCCATCCTCTCTCTGCTACCACCTCCCTCCTCCACCCTCACCTTCTCTTCTCTCTTCTTCCTTCTTCCGCTTAAAATCATTTTAAAGAGCAATTCAGATCAAAACTACTAGAAATCACCACTTCAAATCCACTAGAATGATGATGATTTTTAAAATAGAAAGTGTTGGTAAGGGTATGGAGAAATCGCAACCCTTATACTTTGTTACTGGGCATGTAAAATGGAGAAACCACTGTGAAAAACTGTTTGCTCCTAAAAAAGTTAAACATAAAAGTATCCTGTGAACAAGCAATTCTACTCCTGGGTGTACACCTCTGAAGAATTGAAACAGTTGTTCAAATAATCACTTGTACACCAATGTTCAGAGGTCTAGTATTCACAAGAATCAAAAGGTGGAAACATCACAAATGTCCACAATTGATGAATGGGCAAACTAAACATAGTACGTCCATATAATGAGATACTATTTCTTATAAGAAATGAAGTATTGATACCTGCGACAACATGGGTGAAGCTTGAAAACATGGTGATAAATGAAAAAAGCCAGACACAAAACACATGTTGTTTCATTTTGTTTGTATGAGAACTCCAAAAGAAGTAACTACGCTGAGACTGAAAGCAGATTCACGGTTTCTGGGGACTGAGAGGAGGGTTAAATAGACAGATGCTTAATGAACATGGGACTTTGCGGGGAGTGATGAAAATATTCTGGTGATGGTTACACGATGTCTGGAATACACTAAATGCCACTGAATTTACAATGGTTAAAATGGTAAATTGTATGTTAATGTACATTTCGCCACACATACAAAAGTGAAAATAGAAACATTTGAATGGGGGGGGGGGGGCGTCCGGAGAGCGGAAGGAACTGTCCACACCCCTGGTGCTGACCACTTGGATAGGTTTCATTTCTTTTGCTGGAATACTTGCCCTAAGGATCTTCACTTTATAGTGTGATTCTGCTTCCCACCTGCTTGTGCAGATTGGAGGCTGGTCTGGTTCAACTAAATTTTAAACTCTTGATCTATTGGGTCACTGAAACGGATGATCATAAACCACAACTGGACCTGATTCTCAAGTGTCTTCCTTGATGGCAAAGCCACAAAGTGCTGTAATAAATGCTTAGCAGAAATATCAATTTGCCATCAGTATGTAATGGGGTGGCTCCCTGAATCCTCCAGGTTCAGGGATGTTTTTCGGGGGTGACATTTAAACTGAAAGCTGGAGAATGAATAGAATGCATGTGAAGAGATTAGGGAGACAGACAAGAACCATTGTGTATGAACCCTGGAACATGTGGACATGGTGGGGAGTACAGACACTGAAATTGAGCGATAGAAAGTGGGGAGAGAGTGGTGATACTTGCAGTTGTGGCACATGGGTGTTGAGCTATGGAAAATATTTTGGGTTGTAATAAGTAGTTGTAATAAGTTGAAGGTGATGGGAAGCTATGAAAGGTGTACAGGACACTTGGCATCCATCCCACCCACTCAGGGGCTCCTGTCTGCAGAGGCTGGGCAGCTTCAGTCTGCCTTTCCCAGATGTCCTTGCAGCTGAGGTCCTGGAAGCATCTGAAGCTCTGCACAGCACAGCCATGGAATCACCAGGTGTTTCCCCAGCAGCAACCATGAGTCCAGGCAATAGCTTTGAGGCACTGAGAGGCTTCTGGGCTGCAGAAGTAATGTCCAGATGCCCGAGTTACATCAGCAGTGCTGTTCTGGGTATTATAGCCTAGGGCCTGCTCTTCTAGCCCCTCCTATGACAAGTAGGCTTTTAATTCACTGTTTTATTTGGAGAATCCAGCCTGCACTGGAATGAGGCCAGATGAATCATTCTTTGATCACCAGAAGTCACTTTGCAGGGAGAGAGGTGAGTTACTAAAATCCTGATGATATAATTAAAGCCAAGAGTGACACAGCTCTTCCTCCTCAGCCAGCAGAGGACTGCTTGGCCCTGGGGAGTCCCAGCCCCTCCTCTTGCATACCTGACATTCTTTCTATATTCCTGACATTCTTTCCATATACCTGAAACCACCACATTCCTTCATGTTATACCTATCCCTGTCCTGTGGATCCCCAAATTCCCTGAGGCCACATGGAAATAACACCCAGATGCTGACAGGAGTAATACTCAGTCAAATTCCTGGAAAGAAGGAGGTGCCAGTGGGGAAACTGGTGAAAGCAGGAAATGTCAGAGTCCTCCTGGGTTTCACATCCAGGAACCCAGCTCTGTCAGCACTGCCTAGGAGCCCTAACTAGGACAGGACATCAACCAGGGTCTTGTCCAGTGGTGTCTGTGACCAGAGCCTGTCTGTCCTTCCCAGAGGGGCTGGGCCAGGAAGGTTTGGAGGCTTCTGGACTGGGATTCAGGAGTCCTGGGTTCTGTTCCAGCCTGTGTCATTGACCAGTAGGACCTTGGTCAGTGTCTCATTTGGATCCAGGTAGTAGGATGAGAGAATAAAACAAATGGTTGTTTGAGGTAAGCATCTTACACTTACTGCCAAGAGTCAGAATCTTCTCAAACCACAGGTAGATGCAGAGTCCCAACAGCTAATGACAGCTTCAACCAAGACAGGCCCAGTCCTGCCCTGCAGATGTGGGTGTCATGCAGAAGACAGAGCTGTCCTTAGACAGTGAGGTCCCATGGTGGACACAATAGGGAGAGGGTCTCTAAGGGAACTGGTGGTGGGATTGGCCAGGACTTTGTGTGAGGGCTTCTTTGATACTTTGAGAAGGGGCCAAGGCAGAATATAAACCCCAGGCTGTCTCACCCCAAAGCCTCAATGATGTTGCGTTAGTGGTTCTCGGTGTCCACAGATCTCAGGACCAGCCACTGCTCTCCCATCACCACAACCTTCCAGACACCTTGCCATGTTCTGAGCTCCTTGTATTGTCCTGTCTTTTAGTGACTCAGCTCTAGGCTCAGCAGTATAGGTTGGGGTGTGTCTATTCAGACATCTGCCTGGGGGATGTGCTTTCTCACTTTCTCCCTCACCTTGCTGGCATGCCAGAGTTTGACAGACACAGTCAGGCCTGGGTGTAAGCCTGCCTCAAGCCATCCTGGGAAATATCTGTAACCAAATCTATGAGACATGAGCCCTATCACCACCACAAAAAAAAAAAAAAAAAATCCTGACAAACAAGACACAAATCTGAACACCTTCCTCCCCTACTCCCCAGCCACAGTGCCCAGTGCACTGAGGATAAAGTCCTGAGTCCTCCCTTCAGCCCCCTCACTCCCTGCCCTGCCACCCACACTCTCTGGGTTCAGCCTTGCTGAAACAGTCACAGTTCTAGTTCATCCTTGAAATCTTAGCTCAGATACCTCCTCCTCCAGGAAGCCCTCCATGAATTCCCAAGGTGAGTGATGATACCTGCTGACCTGGGCTCTCACAACCCATGGGTTTCTCCAACTCAAACCTGACTGCTCTGAGCCATCGTGATCTGAGGAGGATCTGTGGCTCCCAACAATGGGACAATGTTACTACTGAATAACCTTCCAAAATTCAGGTTTGTAGGCCCCATGCACTAGTTAGCCAAAACACTGAGACCCTAGTGCTTGGTGATAGAGAAAGGTTTTTCAATCTGACCAAAGAGAGAGGACAAAAGAGCAAGCTCTCCCAAACCCATCCTCTCAAAAAAGCAAAAGTAGCAAGTTTTTATGCAGCTAAGGAGTAGGGGGGAATTTCAGGAAACTAAGGGAAAAGTGTGTTTCTTCCATCACAGATAACATTTTGTGCAGCCAGACTTCTGGGCATCAACAGCTGGTCACGACTTTCTTAAAGGCATTTATTCCTTCAACAAACTCATAACTTCTTGTGGTTCTGGAGTTACGTCTCCTCCTGCTTGACAAAGAAACAGGACATCAGCCATACAAAATTATACTGTGAGGACAAGGGTGCTGGTTCGAAGAACCAAAATTATGCAAAATAGCTTTAAAGCAAAAAGCAGAAACTAGACATCTGTGACTATTGCCATTGTTGCAGCTATCATTGTGTTGTGCTTCACTAGCTGCATTTTCTATTCTCTCAGGGGCCTTTCAGTCCTCACTGCACGGGGTGACCTAGACCCACAGAACTGACCACACAGTGTCCCCCTGGGGAGTGGATCCTTCACCTTCTGCCTTCACATCCTGACTCCAACCTGACTCTCTCGTCTCAGGGGAAATCCCACATCCATGTCCTTCTGAATGTGCGTGCTAAGGATCAAAGCCTTTGAGAATCTACAGACAGTGCTGGAGTCTCTCTCGCAGAACTTTACAGACAAGTAATACTGATAATGTCATTGACCATAATAATCAAATTGATTCATTGTCTTCTTCCTCTTTTCCTCCTCCTCCTCCTCTTCCTTCTTCTGTCTCTCTCTCTCCATCTCACCTGTGCCTGAAACAAAGCCGGGACGTACAAGGTGCTGAGTGGACATGTGCTCCTGAATAAATGACTACTAATGAAGAGACAGAAAGGGAGACAGAGAAGAGCACCCTGGGGGTGTGTGAGTCCCAAGGGTCCTCCAGGGCCTTTCCCACATTTCCCTTTCTCCGGAATCTTATTCACCCTGAAATTTCCAAATGTGTAAAAACTAGTCTCTTTCACCTGAATACCACGGTGCAGTTCCCACAGGGCCCCAGGTTGGTTTAGTGAGCAGCTCCTGGTCTGGGACTGTGAGATCTGGGAGCTCACAGGCTCCCTGAAAGGATCTAAGAGGTTAAAAATGTGCGAAAGAAAGTGGGGCAAGTAGAAGACTCATAGGATCCAGTGGAAAAGCTGTTTGGTGGATTCATCCTGCTCGTTGAAGAGGTCATGGTGCTGGGCATGAGAGGGAGGCGCTCGGGGAGAGAGAGTATAATGGGCGGGGGGGAGGCTCCAGCCTCTCTTGGCTCTCAAAGGATTCCACGTATTGCCAAATACGTTATCAGAGTCCTCCTGACCCAAGGGCCCAGCAAGTCTCTGCAGGCCTAGCTAAATTCAGGAGATTTGATGACATCATTCTAGAGGTTAAAAGCACCTACTGGGAACTGCAGACCTTCCTCTGACTCCACTGCAGCCATCCCAGAGACATGACGCCCCGATGCTACCTGCTGGGTAAGAACAACCCAACCCCGATTCCCTCGGAGCCCATCTCCGATCTACCTCCCCCTATTCCTATCTCGGCAGCAAGTCCTTAGTCTCGGGCCTTACACCTGACTGTCGCAGAGATAGCTGATCACATCCCCAACGTCAGCTCCATCCGCATTCCTGGTGTGGCTCCCAAACTCCCGCCCGATGCCACACATATCCCAGCTTCCCAAACCCAGTCTTCTAAATTTTAATGTCAGTTATACCCATAACACACCACTAGTCTCTGCTCAGCCCCTCTCACAGCCGGATCCCACCTGAGCTTCCTGCTCTGAATTCTTCCCACCCAGGAAATACCCATATTCCCCAGAACCCTAAACTCACTTCTTCTAAGACTCCTGCTGCATCCCCACACCTTCCACAGGCCCATAATCCCAAGACACCTGAACACAGGTGACTGGACTGCACCCTGGGTCTGCTCCTAACCTTCCCCTGAACCTCAGTCAGGACCAAGACCCCTCAGACCTTCCCCTGCCCCGGGCTGCATTCCCCGAGGTGGACTTGCAGCTGCCCCATCAGCCATACCTCATCCCTCTCCTCTCCCACAGCTGTCTCGGCTGCTGTCTGTGTCCTCACCCTCCTCTGCTCACACGGAGCCCCAGGTGAGTCCAGGAGGGATGGGGACACTTGGGGGTGGGGTGCAGTTCCCAGAGGACCCCAGGTGGGGACCCACCTGCCCTGCTGTCTGGGTCTCAACGGCTCTGTTTGCTACAGTGTCCCCCACAGGTGCTCACCTGATGCTTTGCCAGTCACACACAAGATGTGGGGACAAGTTCTATGACCCCCAGAAGCACTGTTGCTATGACAATGCTGTGGTGCCCTTGGGCAGGACCCAAAAATGTGGCAACTGCACCTTCAGGGTCTGCTTTGAGCAATGCTGCCCCTGGTCATTCAGACCCCAGGAGTCCTTCGTGGTGAAGGTGAAAGGCCAGAAGTGTTCCTTGGCCTTGTCTTCGGATGACAGGGTTTGTGCAGGTGAGGTCCTGTCCCCAAAAGGGATTGGGGGTGCAGAGGAGCAGGGGAGCAGGGAGGGTCTATATGCCTGTTCTGTCCATGATGCAACTTCACACCCTGCTCTGTCCACCTGCTCTGATCAATCTACCTCTCTCTTTTCTGCTCCTTGTTTGTCTTGCCTTTTGTTTTTATTTCTCTCTCACCCTCCTTCCTGTCCTTCTTGCATCTCTTTTCCATTCTTCTGCCCATGTCCTGTCTGTCCCTCCATTTCTGACCCTCTCTCTCTCATCAGTGTTGGCTCACAGAGGATCAGATGACCAGATGGCCAGATGACGGCTGGATTCCACTTCCTGCACGAGCCTGCACGAATGGACCCTGGAGTTGACTTAGATCTGGGATGTGGAGTGGTGTTTGGGGACAAGAGACGTTCAGACTCAATCTTCCTTTCTCATTCTTTCTCCTTTAACACTCTGAATCTGCCCTAAATAAGGTGACGGGTCCCCTTCCTATGATTCTAGACAATTGTGAGAAATTCTTTTGCTGTTTGGGGTCCCCCCAAGGGCTCCAACGCCTCACAATTATTTCTAGAGCCAATATCTTTAACTTTCCATGGGGTGGGAGAGTGCTGCTCTCTTGCTACATTCATTTAACTTTATCTAAACATACTTTTTGAAGCTGAAGCAAATAAAATATAAAAACTGCTCTTGGAGTTATTTCTAGACCGAACTTGTCTCTAATCCTAGGGTAACAGAAATGGATATGGTCAGTATTTAATAATTTGGGGGGTATGGTTTGGACTGCAATCCGTGAGTTATCCCAGGGTAAATGCTGCAGCCACAAGCACCACCAGTGAGTATTCTCAGGGCACAGGGGTAAAGGGTTGAACAGAATCCCCCGGCTGGCATCGGGCACCCTTCTCTGAGATCGTTCATTATCTCAGGACTTTTTCTCCACCAGGTGCAAACACAAGCCACTTTATAAATTTTGCAACTTTACAATTCTGTCATAGTGGCCACCTGAAGGGTTGGGAAGGGTCATAAATGGTGAACATGGGGTCCTTTCTCAATATGTAAGTCCACTTTTCCCAAATATGAACAAATTTTAAGACAGTCACTATGACCTCCTGGTTTACTGAATAGACATTTCATCCCAGTCACAGCTCTTTGGTTCTTGATAGACCTCTCCAGGGTGTGGGATGGGAAGTGGAGGCTACCCACAAGGAGAGGGGGCTTCAGTGCTGAGCCTGAGTCCCTATCTGTCTCTTCCCCTCCCTGTGGTAGGAGGTTGGGGCCGGCGATGGGCACAGGGTGGGGTGAGGCTGGGCAGCTCTGAGTGTGGACAAGTGATGAAGAATCACCAAACAGTCACCTCTCCTAAAACCCAACCCCAAGGGCTGGACTCTACACTTGTCCCCACCAGCCAGTAAGTTGTGGTGAGGTTGGGACTCTGACACAGGAAATATTTACTTGCCTCCAAAAACATGTCCTTGCAACAAACCAAAAAGGTGTCCACATTATAGGATTCTGTAAAGTGATAGGTTTAGAAAGTAAGATAAAATAGAGAAAAAGGTCAGAGCGGACATCCATAGGATGCTGAACCTCCTCCTCCGAGGAAGGATGACTCTTCAGGGCTCCACTCGGTCAGCAGTGGTGGATGGGGGGCCTGACAACACGAGGATGGTCGAACCTTCAACCCAAGCCCATTTCAGCTCAGCCCCCTCCGTATGGGCCACACCCATGACACCAGCATGTCCCAAAGATCTGGGACAGAACGTAGGGGGCTGGGGGGGGGGCATGTTTGTCTGGATCCATGTTGGGAGACTCCACTGCTTTTTCTGCCCATATTAAAATGATTTAAAATAAAAGTAATACATAGAAAATAGTTTTCATTTCTTTCACAAATTAACAAGTGTCCGGAGAGAACAGGAGGCATTTACAACCTCTGTCCAGGGTGCTGGATGTCCGTGGTCCAGGCCGCATCACCACCCCCAGGGCTGCGGAGGCCCCAGAGCCCTGGCTCCCTGTGACACTCACGGTGTGTCCTGGACACCCCTCCTCCCTGAACCCGGTTCCGTCTTTCCAGAAGTTGGACCTCTGGAGTCACAGAGCCTGAAGCCTCTGACTGTGGTTCCCTCCCTGTGACTGTAGTTAGGCTGCCTGACTTCTCAATACTTGGACAACACACATGTAGCTAATAAATCTAAGGCTGTTTTTTTCCCCCAGTGCAGAGTGTTAATTTTTTATTATTAATATTTTAAGGTAAAAATTACATAACATAGAACTTCTGATTTAATCATTTTACTCAGTGGGTTTTAAATATATATGTTTATAATGTTGTGAACCTATCACCACTAATTCCAGAATATTTCCTTCACCCCAACAAGAAACCCCATACCTATTAACAGTCACCCCCAATTGCCCTTTCTCCTACCCCTGTACATCCACTCATCTACCTTCTGTCTCCATGGACTTGCCTAGCCTGGATGTTTCATATAAAGAAATCATATACTATGTGGGCATTTGTATCTTTCATTTAGGGTAAAGTTTGTTTGTTTGTTTTGGTATGTGGGTAGCTCCCTGGCTGGGAATCGAACCCAGGCCGCAGCGCTGACAGTGCCAGTGCCGAAGCCTTAAGCTGCTACGCCACCAGGGAACTCCACTAGTGTAAAGTTTTCAAGGCTCGTTTTTGTTGTGGTATGGATCAGTGTTGCACTTCCTTTTACTGACAATACTATTCCATTGTATGCATACACCACGTTTTATTTACCCATTGTAGTGTAAGTGCCTGGCGAGCTTCTGATTGTAATGTAAATGTCTGACATGAAGCTTTTGATTGCTGAGTCATCCATATCAAAGACATCCAATGAACAAATTGCCACATGTGTGACACAGCTCCTAGCAAAACTAGATGAGGAAATGGGCCACTACCAGTGAAGTTCCCCTTTAGAAAGCCCTGGGTTTTCTAATGGGAAACAGCTTCCTGTGCATGCCATGTGCCCTCTAGGACCTGTGAGTAATAACTCTTGTTCTCTGATGGTTTGGGCTGAGTTGTGTCCTGCGGTCATAGTAAGAACCACAAGGGCTGGTTCAGCCACAACATGACTCCAGTTGTGGAAATGTCTGCAGCGACTTGCCACAAGTAATCCAGCCCAGATGAGTGCCCTGGGCATTCCTATCCGATAGCATCACAATCTTAAGGGGAGACCCACACAACACCCATTTTCCAATTGATAGACATATGGGTTATTTCCAAGTTTAGGCTATTAGGAATAATTTTGCTGTGACTATTATTGTACAAGTAGGTGTGAAGAGATATTTCATTGCAGTTTTGATTCATTTCCCTAATGACGAAACATGTCAATCATCTTTTCATGGGCTTAGTGGCTATTTGTATATCGTCTTTGTAGGAACACCATTAAATCCTTTGCCTGCTGTTTAATTGGTTGTTTGGGTTTTTCTTATTGACTAGTTAAGAGTTTTTAATTATATGCTGGATACAATTTCCTTATATGATTTGCAAATATTTTCTTTTATACTGGGAATTGTCTTTTCACTTTTTTTTTTTTTTTTTTTTTTTGCTTTTTGGTATGTGGGTAGCTCCACAGCTGATCTTTTCACTTTCTTGACAGTGTTTTTTGAAATACAAAGTTTTTAATTTTGATGAATTCCAATTTATCTGTAATATGTCTCTGTAGCTCCTCTTTCCTGTCCAGGTAGCAATACTCCACTCACCAAACTTACCTACAAGTTTGAGAAGATTTGGGGTCAAATGTTCAAGGTCATCATCTACCTGCATGCTCTTGTGTCACTGTCACCTCCTCGCTGTATTTCCTTATGTCCCCCTGGGAGGAGGAAGTTGGTTGAGATCTCTCTTTGCACAGACCTGGTTATACTGATAATGGAGATCATCTTAACTTGTGCATGATTTGGCCACTTCTAAGACACGTGCCCAAGGATGGGACACCCTGTCTCCCCAGTGTCTACACCTGTTGTAGCCTCCACCAAACCTGGCATCTAATTGTGGTTGCCTCGTGCACATGGGAAGGTGGGATGACTCATATACTTGGGTACTTCTCTATGTTTTTGCTGGATAGATTCCAATTTTTTTAATTAAAAAAAAAAAGTGTAAGTTTCCCAGTTCATTAGCATTGTTCTGGGGCATCTCTAAATACCCAGCACAGAGCTTGCACATCTAGCCCGGCCAGAGAACGTGCCAACTCTTCCTTCTAAAAGGCAAGGAAGGATCTGGCATACCCATCCAGGTAGTGATCACTGCCGTGGGTAGCAGAGATCAAGTCTGAAACCCTGAGGTATGATGGGGAACTCCCGGATCAGCATATGCAAGCTGGCTTCTAGCACCAAGAGTCCCAGCCTCTCCCCCTCAGTGACATCTGGCGTTCCTTGAGAGCTTGTTTGGAGGTTCTAGCAGGGGAACACAGCTACTTGTACACCTTTGACTGAAGAACAGTCCTTTCCTCTATGGGAGAAGGTTTTCCTCTTTGACCAAGCATGCAGCTTTGGGAAGGATACACATGGAGTGGTCAGGGAGGAAGGGACACCTGCCTAGCCAGCCAGATCAGCCGAATCAACCCTGGCGATCAATAGGGTGACAGATGTTGCAGCCAGATCGCCCTCACAACCCACATCAGGCATTCCTAACTCTTTCTCTGCTCAGCAGATGCTCCACCAAACTCCTGTTCTTTGCCTGGAAGGGCCTTCTGAGGACTGATGGAAATAATAGCTTCATGCTGCTAGGAGGGAGCTTTTAAGACAAAAGAGGAAGCCAGTGAGGAAGCCGGTGACAGAAACACCAAATTCCTTCTCTGTTTCACATTCTAGAAGCACAGATCTAATGACACCATGCAGAAGCTGTGGGTACATTATAGCTGGGGCCTCTCCAGGGGTGTCTGAGGTTAGGGCCTTCCTGCATTTTCTGGAGGGGTTGGCCAGGGGCTGATGGAGGTGAGCTGCAGTGAGGGTATCTGTGACATGCCTATGATTTGCAGTGGGGTGTCCTGTCAGGGTCTTCCTTGTATCCCGGGACTCAGGGAAAGAGAATACAACCAATGGGGATTGGGGGATACTCTTATTCCTGTGAGACCCTGTGCATCCTCTGAGTTGGAAGACACAGAGTCCTCAACAATTGGGCACATGATGATGGCCACAGCAGCCCTGGTCTTAGTCCTCACAGAGCTCTAGGACCAGTACAGACGTTCAACTTGTCCCTGGACAACCAGAGTGGGCAGGGCTGGGATGGGTGACAAAGAGGCAGCTGGTTGTTGGAACTTTTTATTTGGGTATCTGGCATCTCCTGTTGGAGGCTGAGCAGCCCCTGCCCAGGTATTTATATTAATATGGGATGGAGACACAGAGGCACCACCATATATGAAATAAAGTTGATTACCCATGCAGGTGACTGCAACAGGACTCTCCAAGGAGCAGGATTCACATTCAGTCTGGAGGGAAGTTCAACTGAAATGAAGTGGCTGGCTTTGGCCTTCCTTTGGGCTGGGACTTGGGATTAGAGTGAAGGTCTTGGATCTGGGATACATTTATGTGGTTGGAACTTTCTGCTGGTTCCAAGGAAGGAAGCATGTCAACTCTCTATAGGTCTGCCCATGTGGACCGGAAGTGGGAGGCATGGGGCTGAAGGCATCAGTGTCTAACAGAAAAAAATGGTCTTCCTCTTTATTCAGAGGTGAACGGTACAACCTGCAAATGGCTTCTTGGTGCTTTGAGGAAGGTGCAGGGGCAGGATTTGAACTCAGGGCTGTCTTGACTTCAAAGTGTCGTCATGTCAGATTAGTGACTCTCAGTGTCCACAGAACCCTGGCCAGGGTCACTTTGTCCGCTCACCAGCACAACCTCTGAGATTCACCCCACCCCCTGCCCTGTCCTGATGTCCCTCCTCTTTTCTGCCCCAGGGTCTGACTTAGCCATCAGGAGAGACAAAGCTCCAGGCCGAAGAGGACCAGTCAGGCTTCTCCTGCTTCAGAGACACCAGACTCAACCCGACCCTGGGGACCATGCTTCCGTCTTGCACCTTGACCTCAACCCCCTTTTTGGTAGAGACAACCAGGCCCGAGGTCCAGCCCACCTCCAGACTCTCCAGGAAAAGCCTAGAACTATTTGGGGGGTAGGGTTGTCTTAATAAGAGTCAGTGGCTCTTAGCAAATGAGCTGATGAGTCCTGGCCCCAACTGTCTCCATTGCTGAGTTCATTAATCATTTGGTTGTGACACCGGGAAACCAATACAGTGGTTGTTTGTTAGTGCCGAGTTTGAGGTGGACTGTTACGCAGCAGCAGGTAACTAAGATGCCATTGAGGTCTTATTGACATCAGGGTGAGAGTGGCATCTTTTCAGTTCACAGCTCCTTCCCCAGGCCAACCCCAGGACCCAGCATACACCAGGGTCTCTGCTGTCATAGTTGTCAAGACCATGACTTCCGACCGTGACAGTGCCCTTGTGCTTGACAATTGTGGGAGGGTCTTGCCTCTGGTCCAGTTTCAAGGTAAGAGTCTTCATAAATCCTGAGCTGCCTATCATTCTCCACCCTCTCACAACATGGGAGGGGAGACCTTTATCACACATGTTTAGTTAGTGATTCTGTAAATACTGATTGCCATTCAAAGCACTTTCACCTTAAAGCCTTTAATTCTCATATCAGCCCTGTGGGGTAGGTACCACATGATCTCTGTTTTATAGATGAGGAAACTGAGGTACAGGGAGGTCACTCACTCCTCTGGGGTCCAGACCACAGTTCTCTCTCCAGAGCCTGCTCTCCCCCAGGGCCCTGCCCTCAGGAGGTCCCACACATCTCCTGGGACCTCCGTGTCCTGTAATTTAGTGAGACTTGAGCCAGCCCTACCCGTATGAGACACTGTCATCTCCCCCAACATGCAGCTCTGGGTCCTACCTCCTGCCCCCACTCTCAGTTCCCCTTTCTCTATTCCGTGTTTCCTTTTGTATTAGTTTGTTAGGACACATATAACAAAATAGGACTAGGCTGACCAGACATGCCATTTTTAATGGGCCAGAAAAGAACAGTACTGTCCCGTTTCAAATGGTATGCATTGTCAGCCTACTAACACCTTGAATTTAGCCCAGGGAGACTAGGGCACAGACTGGGTGTCTTAAACAACAGAAATTTATTTCTTCATGATTCTGGAGGCTGGAAGTCCAAGAAAAGGTGTCAACACCGCTGGTTTCTCCTAAAGCCTATCTCTTTGGCAGTGTATTAGTTTGAATAAAAATCCAAATTAGGTCTAGACGAAGGGTGTGGGGAGGGTTGGATGAAGGTGATCAAAGATACGAACTTCCAGATACGAGGCAGACGAGTGCAGAGGATGTCACATATGTGACGACTAGAGTTAACACTGCTATGTTGTACATGTGAAAGTTGTTGAGAGAATAGATTCTAAAAGGTCTTGACGTCACTATATGCGATAATGAACGTTCACTAAGCTTATTGTGGTGATCATTTCACAATATTTGTAAATCAAGTCATTATGCTGTACACCTTAAACAGTGCTTATGTCAGTTCTATCTCAATAAAGGTGAAAAAAAAACTTTAAGGTTTTAAAAAGCAAAAGAAAGTAAAAAACAAACAAAAAAGAATTTGGTCCAGACACTGCAATCAGTCCTTGTATCTCTTAAACATCTTTAGTCTATCCATTCCAGCCCCATTTTGTTTGTTTTTTTTCTGGCAGTTTATCTGGTGAAGGAGCAAGGCCCTTTATCTGTCCTATAGTTTTACAGTCTAGAAGGTGCCTTTGCCCATGGTCTGTTACCGGGTGGTTGAACCTCTGCTTACATCCATTCATTCATTAGGACCACAAACGTTATAAAGCATTTCTGTGAGTTTTCCCCCTAACTTTATTATTCAGACTACTTCTATAGAGAATCTCGTTTGATTTTCTTTTTTGCTTTTTTTTTTCATTTTTTCTAACCCTAACCCCAACCCTAACCCATACCCTACCCCATACCCTAACCCTAACTCTAAACCCTACCCCATACCCTAACCCGTACCCTAACCCTAAACCCTAACCCATACCCTAACTCTAACTCATACCCTAACCCTAACCCGTACCCCAACCCTAACCCATACCCTAACCCTAAAACCTAACCCATACCCTAACCCGTACCCTAACCCATACCCTAACCCTAACCCATACCCTAACCCATACCCTAACCCTAACCCGTGCCCTAACCCGTACCCTAACCCATACCCTAACCCTAACCTGTACCCTAACCCTAGAGAATCTCTTGTGTGTTTTTTTGCATCTAATTGCATACACTGAGGTTCAATTCTTATGTGGAAGGCAGGAGAAATACTTGATTCTGTAGCTTTTTTTTTTTTAATATAATATTCACCTGTTTTCTGAACCTGCAAGCAGGAATCTTTTCTTGTTCATGGAGTGAATTTTGTGTGAAACAACAAAATTCAACTGAGTAGATTTTAAAGATCTTATTAGTTCTATTCAATGATTCATGAATCGAGCAAAAGGCAATCTAGCAGATAGAAAGGAGCTGTGCAGAGCTATATGATGCAAGATATTTTATGGACAGAATGGAGCAGAAACAAGGAAGATACACCAGGTCGTTGGTTACTGTAAGGTTATTTTCCCTCATAGGGGATGGTAGAGGGCTACAGGCAGACTCCCTAACTAATGCTCATCAGAGGAGTCCTTTTTTTTTTTTATTTTTAAATTCATTTTTTATTGTTAGACTTATTGGGGTGACATCTGTTAGCAAGGATTACATAGGTTTCAGGCATACAATTCTACAGTGCATTGTCACCTTGTTGTATAATAAGTTCACCACCCAGTGTGAGTTCTCTTTCCATCACCTTGTATTTAGCTTCCCCCCCTCCTCTCCCACCCCCTCCCCTTTCTCCCCTCCCTAACCCACTCATCCCCAAATAAACATTAAACTATTGGTTGTGTGCATGGGTTATTTGTTCGTTTGTTCATTTTTTTTTCTTTGTTGCTTTCAGTTTTATATTCCGCATATGAGGGAAGTCATACAGTTCTTTGTTTTTTCTGTCTGGCTTATTTCACTTAGCATGATGATCTCCAGGTCCATCCATTTTGTTGCAAATGGCAATATTTCATCTTTTCTTACAGCTGAGTAATATTCCATTGTGTATATGTACCACAGCTTCTTTATCCAGTCATCTGTTGCAGGGCATGTTGGTTGTTTCCATGTTTTGGCCACTGTGAACAGAGCTGCAATGAACATTGGGGTACATAAGTCTTTGCGGACAAAGGGTTTCAAGTTCTTTGGGTAGATCCCCAGAAGGGGGATTGCTGGTCAAATGGTAGCTCCATTCCCAATTTTCTGAGGAAACCACACTGCCTTCCACAGTGGTTGTACCAGTTTGCACTCCCACCAGCAGTGTACCAGAGTTCCTTTTTCTCCACATCCTCTCCAGCACTTGTTATTCCTTGTCTTGTTGACAACAGCCATTCTCACAGGTGTGAGGTGGTATCTCATTGTGGTTTTGATTTGCATTTCCCTGATAGCTAATGAGGATGAGCATTTTTTC
>PVJL010011870.1:0-40367 GCA_004026885.1 Lyroderma lyra | reverse complement strand
TGAATCTAATGATTCTTTTATATATTTCACGAAAGTATGATTGTGGGATTTTGATGAGTATTGCATTAAATCTGTAGATTGCTTTGGGCAGAATGGCCATTTTAACAATGTTAAGTCTTCCTATCCCTGAACAGGGGATATTTTTCCACCTCTTAAAGTCTGTTTCAATTTCTTTCAAAAGTGTCTTATAGTTTTCCATTTATAAGCCTATTGCATTTTTTGTTAAGTTAATTCCCAGGTATTCATTTTAAAAGTAATTCTTAAAGCCAGAATATTACGTATACTTGGAAAGGCATCTGAAGGAGGGGAGGGAGGCTATGAGATTTGGGGAAGATGTTGAGCTTTCTGGATATAATTAGGTAGGATGTTTTCAGCTGTAAATAGGATAATATGGAAGTACTTTTTAAAAAAAAATGCGTACACTCAATATCTCATTTAAGGAATCAGGAAGCAAGTGAATACAGGGTTCAGTGCAATAGCTCAAGTTCCCAGGCTCTATCTCTTTTTCTGCCCTGCTATTCCTAGTGATTCAAAAATGTTTTATTTTTATTTTATTTTTTTATACTCTCAAAATGACTGCTGCAGCTCCACATTGTCTTACAATGATACACAAAAGGAAGGAAAAGTGGTGAGAAAGAAAGCTCTTCTGCATGGCTCATTTTATGAAAGAAGAAAATCTTTTCCCAGGAGTTTCTCAGTAGACTTTTTCTTCTGAATTGTCCCAAAGGGATCACGTGGCCACCTATTGCAAAGGAGGCTGGGAAAGTAGTTATTTGGTGTTTTCAGTTTTTTGTAGGAGGTAAACTCTGCTGAGAAGAAAGGTCATGATGTCAGTTGGGAATCAACAGAGTCAAAGCCTGACTTACCCCATTTCTAGAGGACAAGCACAGGGAGGATTGGTTCTGAGATTGTATTATCAAGCCAGGAACCATTTGGGTTAAATAACATATGTGATATACAGAACCCAGAAATATGTCCCTAGATATCCAAGATCTTAGATCTATGAAAGTGACCTAAAAAGAAATATTTTAGTGTTTCCCTCAAGACTTCAAGACACAGGTATTTCATAACTGTTTGCCTTTTGTATAAAGTATTTATTCTTAAATTACTCTGTCCATAATACAGAAATGTATACTGTTGTAGTAAATATGCATTGAGAGTTTGAAGATTTGGCTGATCACATTAATGGAATGTGGGATGACACCACAGTCAGAAGTGAAGACTTTCTCTTAATCCTTTGTGTCTTCTTGGAGAGGCAGTCAGAGACACAGGGAGCCTTGTATGTAGGATGCTTTAGGAGGTTGGGTCAAAACCAAGATGGTGGCCAAAGTGATCTCTATACCTTGAACTAATTAAAGATGACGGTATTAAAACAACCTCCTGCTTCTGGCTGCTGGGTAATGAAATTGAGGATGGGTTTGGAGTCTAAGGGAGGCAGATAATGGCTACATTCCTCATTTCTATTAGAACGGCATTAGGCTACCAGGTTAGCAGTGGTCCTTCTAGGTGGGCTTGAGACGTGACCTCTTCAAACTAAGTCCTCTTATTTGCGTCAGGCAATTTCCCTTGTTATTTTAAAAGCAAGTTGGTAAAACTTCACAAATCACCTGTTCTATTTGACCAGTTACATTTTACACTCATGGCAATTTATTTACCTTTCTTTTTAGCTTACTTTTTAATCCATTGAATTTGTTTCTCTGTTTGGACGTTTTCTTCACAATTTTCTAAATGACAGTACCTGGAATCATCCTAATGGTTTCCCCAGGTTGTGTGCAGCTAAGGATCTGAAAGCCAGTCCTGGGAGATATTAGCAGCCAGCTAAAATCTGCAAAAGTAACCAGCTTGACCATTTTGTAGCCAACCCAATAGTTTGCTTCAAAAAATTCTTTCTTCTTAAAATTTAAAGGATATCTACTAGTGAGAAAATAAAATAAAAATAATTTATAGCTGTAGTTCTCAGCAATAACTGTCCTTTCTGTTTTGGTGAATATCCTTCCAATCTTTTGGGGGGAAATATTTCATATACATATTTACAAAAATGAAATCACATTGGGTGTGTTCCATGAGATTTTTCACTTAACAATATCTCATGAGCATAGTCCATAAACATTTTTCTCACGAACATTTAAATAATCTTTAATGGGATTTTTACAGTGGTTATGCCATATGTATTTAATTTGTCTTTTGTTTTTAGACATTTACATTGTTTCCATTTTTTTTTTTCTATTGTAAGCAATGCGATGATGTAAGAGTGTACTGTTAGGGCTAAATATTTGGGTACATTGGTAATCATCATTTTAGACCAAATTCCCTGAAGTGCAGTCAATCGTTTGCTAATAAAATGCTGCCTGGAACTGGCAAGGAAGTGCAGTGTAGCAGTGTGTGTGTGTGTGGCACTTACCATGTGTGGATACAGGCACTCCTCACTTAAACACCGAGTTCCACTCTTACGACTAGGTTGTTAAGACAGTTGGTTGGTAAGCAAGGAGCTTAAAGGCGGATGTCCTACGGTTTGTTATGATGCCATAGGGTGTGTATTTTTCAATAGATATCACGCGGTACCACATTTATCAACAAAATGTATAGTTTTGCGTGATTGTAAATGCTTTGTGTAGTGAATACCAAGTGCAGGAATGAGACAAAGACTGAGAAAGGGCATTCCCTGCACTGGAGAACTGTTTCTAAGTCTGAATAGTCATTAAGCAGATGGGTCATTAAGTGAGGAGTGGCTGTATTTGTATGGGGAATACATTGAAGATGTTGGGCACAAGAAGGCTGCCTGGATTCCTCCAATGAGGTCAGTTTGAGACAGTCAAAATTCAATGAATAGTGGCTCTGTACGTTTTTAAAGTGAATTCTACTAAATTAATGTCTGTTTAGTGACAAATACTCAGTTTGTCTTGGCTTTGGATTTTGCTGACCATCAGAACAGAAGTCATGTTATAAAGTCAAATAGAGATTTTTTTCCCCTGATAGGCTTATGTGTATGGTTGCAAGGAAGAGGCAGGAGAATCCATCTGCGATAGGAGCAACAGCTAGAAGGTTTAATGCTCGCAAGGATGACTAGGTCACATTTGTGGTCACAAGTTTAGCCTCTTATTTGCAATTTTAGGATCAATTTTAGGATATGTTCATGGATTTAGGATCCATGAATATAAGACAGTAACTTAATAAAATAAAAACTCTGCCTAAGTGGTAGTGAATTCTGATCCTGACTATTCCTTTGTTAGAATGTTTTTCTTTGACATCATCCAAATTTGAACCACAGTATGCTTTCCATGCCCTTTTAGTCTGCCATGTGTGGTAATGTAATACGTAATTTAGTAAGAATTGCTGGTTGGACCCTTGGGACATGAAGTAGAAATGGGTAACTTAAATTAATAATTAGTCTAGGTCTCCAGCTGGGCCATTATAAACCTATAGAGGGATGAATGTAGGCGTTAACTGTAACTTTTAAATTTTTCAATACTTTTCAAAGCATTATATTAATATGTGTGTGTGTATATATATATAGTATATATACACATATATGTATTAAAAGTACACTTTCTCCTCTTCCTTTCAGCTTGAACCCTCAGGAGGATTTAAGGATATGAGGTAACGACAGGCTTGTGGACTTTGAAGCCAGACAGGCCCAGCTCTGAGTCCTGCTTTGCTATCACCTGGCAGTGGGACCTTGGGTCAGTCATTTAATTCCTCTGAACCTCAGCTTCTTTATCTGTAAAGTGAATATTTCATTAGTTTCATTGTTGTAATAAATGAAACTGACTCATTAACTTAAGGCAGAAAAAGGTTTATGTAGGAAGGTTACTGGATAGCTCACATAATGTAATAAATCGCTAAACCACACGTCTGGGGAAGGGCTGGCTCAGGGATTCAGCCCAATGCACTTGCCCTCTGCTCTGTCTCCACTCACGTCAGATTCCCAGGAAGAGTAACCTGATTGGTAGGATTGAGCCACATAGCCTCCCCTGGTTTTCCTCTCCCCAGGGGTGTGGTATGATCAGTATGACTGGCAGTTCTGCTAGAAATGGAGGGGGGGTGTCACTTTCTCAACACGAAATGGGATGGGGACTATTACCATAAACAATAGTTCTTGTGGTTATTATTGCTGTCAGAAGGCCAAGATTACCCATTGTTTTGGTATGAGAGCAAGGCTAAGAATTAAGTTTTCTTTTTCTTTTGAGTCCAACGCATTCTTTTTTATACCACATGTGACTAAAATACAGATTTCCTGATCTCCTTCTCAGATTGACTGATCAGAACTTCTGTGGGGGCAGGTCTGCTGGTTTCTTCCTCTTTAATAAGTAACTCAGGTGATTCCTTTGTGCACTACATTTTGAGACCCAGAATCCTTGGCAATTAGGTGGGAGGGTTTGACTCTGCTCAAGAAGCATTTTGGAAGGAGAGATTTTTTTCTCCCACCACAGCTGTGGAAAATGTGTGTTTTGCTTGAGGGGTAAAACAAACCAGTCAGCTGGATTGGTACCTAACCTGTGCTTCTCAACCCCGACTGCACATTGGAATCACCTGGTGCATTAAGACCATACCAATATCCAGGACATCCGGAGCACTCGGGTGTGACTAGTTCCCACCAGAAACCAGATGTTTTCAATGCACACCCAGGCTGGGAACTAGAGACATCCTTTTACATCCACTCTGGAAGCCCAGCAGCCCTAGCCTTCTGGAAGATGGCTAAAGATGTGTAGAACTTTCTGGTTTCAGAGGATTCTTTCTTTGATGACCCCATTTTATCCTATGGTAACCCAGTCCTCAGGAATGGAGGGGTAGGTAGTAACCTGTTCTGGATGTTGGAGATAAAGGAAAGAACTGACATCTCAGAAAGATTCACTGACTGGTGATTCCACCAAAGTTACAAAAGCTTAGACAGATTCAGAGCTCAGGTATGTTCTGGCTCCAGGCTTACAGTTCTATCTAAGTCCCTCCCCAGAGAATGGAACATTGAGATTTTTCCAAGATTTCTTTCTGTTATAGTTTAAGGAAACCTAAAGGGGAGCCCTAAGCCCTTCACAAGAGAGCTTCTACAGGGTCATCCTGGCAGATTCTACCACTTTTTTCCCTTCCTCCAATCACCAGTCATAAAACGACTCTTGCCTGAGCACGTAACTTTTCTAAGAGAGGAACTTTGAGAAACATCCTTCGGGGCCTCAAGCGTTCTTTCCTTTAAGTCATTTCTGTCCCTCGGGCTTTGACTTAGTTATCAGTCCTGAACGCTGTGCCTTCTGGGGTTAGAATAGTGAGGGCTCTGACTACGATGGCAGCAGTCTCTGCCAGCATCCTGCTGGGGGTGGAGGGGGGCTTATCTTCTGAAGGAACATTCCCAAGTGAGCTGTCAACTCTGCTACAATAGTAGCACACCTTAGGTTTTGTCCACCTCCACACAGCACCCAGCAAAGAACTCAACCCATTTAATACTTGGTGACTCGACAGCGACACAGAATGGATCTTCTCACCCTTCTGACTTCCCCAGCATTTGCTGCCCTTTTACTACATTTTTAAGCTTATTTTTATTGTAAAACTAATCTATCATCACCAAAGGACATAAAGAAGTACAGAAGAGGAGAAGAAGGAAAGAACCATTTGTAAATAGTGACAAGTGTTTATTATAAACACTGTGTGCCTAATAAACTTAGTTTTATTTAATTTGCACAACTCTACCCGTGAGGACTCTCAGAACCTGAACTCTTACCCACCATCCACCTCCCCACACACAACTGCCAGGACAACACACCGCTGTCCTTAAAGTGTCCTTGTGGCACTTCCTTTTGGCCTCTTTCCTGTGTTTACACCTATGCAAACACTCGCCACTCTCTGAAGGACACGGGGAGTATCTTCATTTCATTCATATCTCTGGGTCTTCGCTCTGCTGGGCTTGACATCAAGAACAGTTCCCTGTTCGGCCCATCTGGTCATTTTTGGCTCTGCTATCAAGGCACAGCCCAGAGGAAACCTCTCTGTTATGAGCTGAATTGCATGGTCCCAAATTCAGATGCTGAAGCCCTAACCCCCCAGTACCTCGGAATGTGACTGTATTTGGAGATAAGATCTTTAATGAGGTTAAAATGAAGCCGTTAGGTTGGGCCCTAATCCAGTCTGACTGGTGTTCTTTTCAGAAGAGGAAAGTTGGGTATACATAGAGATGCCACCATTGCACTCATACAGAGGAAAGGCCATGTGAGGACACAGTGAGGACACAGTGGCCATCCGCAAGCCAAGAAGAGAGGCCTCAGAATAAACAACCCCCACTGACACCTTGATCTTGGCTTCCAGCCTCCAAACTGTGAGGGGATAAATTTCTGTTGTTTAAGCCACCCTCTCTGTGGAATGCCGATATGGCAGCCGTGGCAAACCACTGTACTCGCCAAAGCCCTTCCTGACCCCAGCGCTACCCCAGGAAGAATAAACATTCTTTCCTTGGTGTTCTCACCAGGTCCCCTTCCTTAAACTGTCTTCTCATGTGTCATTCCCTGTGGACTAGAAGCTCCTGCAGGGCCACGCCTGGTTCATTTCTGCATTTCTGTCACGTAGCCCAATGCCAAGCACAGCTGCTTGGGCAAGGTACGTGAGTGAATGAACAACCTGGTACTTGTACTCTTGCTTGGTGTCATGGACTCCAGTTGGGGTCCAACAACTGCTTGTGGGTAGATTGATTCTTCATGGAAGTTCAGGGAAGGGTTGAGGGACTGAAGAGATGGAGAGGGATCAGGCAGATGGGCAGGACCCGGGGAGGGGTGGTTGTCCAGCGCCCCCCACCTGGGGCACTTTCTCCTGCTGGCTTACATGCCTTGCAACAGTCCCATGCTTTGCAGCCTTCTGGCCTGGGCTCCTGGCATTCATCCCTCTTTCCAGGCTGTTGGCCACTTAATCACATACAGAAGATGTGAATTCCCTGAGGCCCCGTTGTGTGGTCCTCTCCTCAAAGCCTGTTTTTCCACCCCAATTTCTGGAAGTCCCTTTGGAGGGTCTGACAGATGCGTCTTCCTTTCCCACCCCTCCAGCTGGACAGGCTTAGGGCACAGAAGGAGTTTTCTGGGAACAGACTGGGGAGGAGGAGCTAGGAAGAGTGACAAAGGCAAGACATAATTTGGGCTTTCTGTACCCTGCCTATGCTGCCCAATCATGGCTCTGAGCTGCCTCCAAAGTGCTCTGTTGGTAGTGGAAGCAGAAGAGATTTGCTCACAGCGCAGCATTTACACATAAGCTGGCCCACCCTGGGACTCAGCCCTGATGGCAGAAGTCCTCTTTGCGTACCAAACCCTCTGGAGGGAACTGTTCTAAGTGAGAAAGAAGCCAGGCAGACAAGTCTGGCCTAGGATCAAAGCTACAGGCCTCAGAGGGTGGGCTGAGTCGGGACAGGCTGTATCCAACTTCTGGATCAGTGCCATGAACAAGGCAATGGGAAGCAAGGCAGGCGTGGCATGACACGGGGCGAGGACAGCATCCCCCTGGTCCACGCTTAGGACCCGGCCCCTTGGGCACCCTGGGGGCTCCTGCAGCTCTGAGAAGGTTTCAGAAGTTGGCAGTGGCGGTGTGTGGTGGCCAGCAGAAGTGGAGGCGCTCTTGGGAGGGTGGGAGATTGCCTTGGAGGCTGGGCCAACTTCTCTAGCACGCTCTAGAGGTAGATGTACTTGTAGGAGCCACAATAATGTTTTATTTTATTTTAAAAGCAGCAGCAGAAAATAAAAAAGGTATTTTTAAGACATAGATGGTTACATGTTGTGTGATTCCATTTATAGGAAATGTCCAAAATAGACAAATCCAAAGAGACAGAAAGCAGAATAGTAGTTGCCAGGGCTGGGGAGAAGGGAGGTGGGGAATGACCTCTAATGGGTTTGGGGTCTCTTTTGGGGTGAATAAAAGTGTTTTAGAATTAGTGGTGAAGGTGAAGTTTGCACAGCTTGTGAATACACTAAAAACCACTTTAAATTGGTCTATTTTATGGCATATGAATTATATCTCAATAAAGCTGTTATTTTTTTTTTAAAGAGAAAGGTGTCAGGGACAGAGGAAAAAAAGAAAATAAAAAATAATCATATAATACATGATATTTAACCAGACAAACAAGAAATATATTTAAACAGAAAAAAATGAGATGAGGTTAGACAAAACTAAAACTGGAAAGTAGGTTTCATCTGGTCTGTTACCTCTGTTGGTGGCTTTGGAATGCTGAGCTAAAGAGACCTTTGAGGCTGCATGTAGACTAGCGGAGAGCAGGCCGCGTGATCGATTAGTCATGCCTGCTCTGGGCACAGGAGGGGAAGGTAGAGGTACAGGTGCCAAGTACTTGCTGATCCTGCCTGCAGGAGCTCTGAGGATCCTCCCAGTTTTCACACTCCCAGTCCTGAGACACTCATCTAGAACAGGAAGGGCAAATGTGGGCAGGAGGGATCTGGGTTAGAAGGGGAAGGAAGACAAATAAGGCAGAGGCTTTTTGATGTCTAATGTCTGCCAGAGTCACCTGCATTTCTTTCCCACACCAGCTTCATTCTTGTAAGAGCCAACACCCCTGAGAACCTGCTGCCCCCTACTGAGTAACAGTTCCCAGGGACCACCCTTAACCGGCTCTGTGCAGGTCAGCAGTCACACCACCTCTTTTCTCATCCCTCCCCTTCCATATTTTTTTCCCTTTGCAAGATAGATAACTCTCCTTGTCACAAAGGATTTAGACAAACCCCTCCTGGCACAGACCCTATCGTTAAAATACGTGCGTTGTAAAAATATGTGCATCATTAGCACTCTTCACTTCTTCCAGTGGGGCTTAGCAATTAAGAAACCCCTCACTTTTCAAAGAGTGTGTCAAGAGACTTGCTCTGGGCAGCAAAGAAAAATACATTTGTCATTGGAATGACAGCCACAGCAGTTGAAGCCATTTTTATCTGGTGGCAGTGGAGATGGCCTTATCCCTTCCGAGAAATAATGAATATTAGAGGTTCTGTTTATAAATATGCACCTTTAGCTGATTTCTCTCCCTGCCTTGCAATTTTTCAATAAGACACCCTTCTTGGAAACATTGCACAGGGCCAAAAGATGATAAAAATGTGGTATCCAGAGAGATGCCTCAGGCTCTGTTTGTTTAACCGAGTAATTGGGTGTAGACTTTGAAAGGTCATCTTCCTATAGCCAAGTTGCCCCAGGTGCTGGTCTGCAGGGAGGCTCCCTCGCTAAATAATTGGGTCTAAAAGCATGCCTCTCCCTCTTCACCTGCTTCCTAAAGGGCCACCTTCTAGGTCACGTTTACAAGTCCCCTACTGACCTTTATGCAAGCCAATATTGAATTCATTGATCCTCATGAACCTTTCTAGAAAGAGCCAAATGTGTGAGGCTCATGTCCCCCACCCCTTTGGTCTTGGGAGCTAAACCAGCTTTCCCTCACTGACTCAATAATACACTTAGGCCCTAGAACGGCTAATGGGATCACAAAGTGATTAGCTGTCAGTCCGCAGTGAAATTGATCAGTAATGGTTTCAGGCTAAGCAAAGCAAACGTCCCCAAAGACAGTCCACAGATTTTTTCCCCAGTCCTATTTGTGTTCATTTTTATCACCTATGACATTTTCTTAGGGCTTATTGTCTCTACAAGATTGTCTGCAGAGCCTCACGGCGGGTGCTGTCACATGTCCACTGTAAGAAGCCCAGAGTGACTATTATCAGGAACCAAGCGGAGGGGAAAGGCATAACATTTGGAGTTTGCTACAGCCGAGATGCTTTTATTTAAGAACAAAACACTCCCCTTGCAGGAGGCCACATGGTGTGGTGGGAAAAGCCAGACACACCAACTTGGGCCTGAAGTCTTGGCTCTTACTTTCCCACGCTCTGTGATGTCGGTAAACCACTTGCCTTTTCTCTGCAGCTCCTGGCCTCACATCTGAGAAATGGGGAGTCCTCCTTAGCAGGCAGCATATCTAGCAGTGTCCAGATAAAGAAAGAAAGAAGGTTGAAAGAAAAGTTAGCAATTATGAATACTACCAATTTCATTTCTAAAGGCCACCCCGGCCGCGTGTTAAAATAAGGGCACTTTGAATGCAGTCACTCCTATTTCTATGGCTCTCCTTTGCACCTGCCATTTCAGGACCCACAGCCTAGCAAAGCCCTCTGGAATGGTTTCTGGAAGTCCCCAGGGAGTGCCCTTGTGTGTTCCCAAACAAAGCTGGGCAGCCACGGCTTGCCCTCTGTCATTTGCTGTGTTCTACCAACCCTGTGATGGTGGCGGGTCTGCCTCAAGGGGCCGCCTGCCTGTGGGTTAGCCCACACTCCAGCAGGACCAAGGAAGGCTTTTGCAGGTCTCTTTTTCCATTTAAAAATGTATATTAAAATTACATTTTATGACACCGTTGGTGAAATGTGAATATAATCCCGGCTGGATTAAAAATGATAACATTTCTTCAACTCCAAAAGTTCTTTTTTTTTTTTTTAAGGTAAATTCACGTAACATAAAATTAGTCATTTAGAAGTATATACTTTAGTGGTGTATGGTACACACTCTCTGGTTCTAAAACCTTGTCATCACTATCAAAGGAGACCTTGTACCTATGAGACAGTCTGTCCCATTTTCTTTTCTTCTTTTACTCAGCACAGTGTCTTCACATTTCATTTATACTGTGGCATGTATCAGTACTTCATTCCGTTTTATAAAATATTAGTCATAAAAAAGGATTGGAGTCCTGATACATGCCACAACATGGATGAAAAAATATACCACATTTTGTTTATTCATTCATTGGGTTGATGATGAACTTTGGGTTGTTTCAACTCTTTGACTATTACGAATAATGCTGCTATGAACATGATGTGCACGTTTTTGTCTGGAAATTTGTTTTTGTTTCACTTGGGTCGATACCTAGGAGTGGAACTGCTGAGTCACATATGACACTAAGATGAACTGTTTGAGGAACTGCCACTATGTTCCAAAGCAGCTGCACCATTTCACATTCCCACTAGCAGTGTTCGAGAGTTCTGATTTCTCCATATCCTCTCCAACACATGTTGTTGTCTGTCTTTTTATTATTGCCATCAGAGTGAGGGTGAAGTGGCAACCATCTCATTTTGAGGATGAATAAGCTGAAGACCAGTGATTGGCCTTGGCCTATTCAGCCCCATGTGTTGCAGAGTTAGGTTCTTGGGAGCAAATCTCTTTAATTCCCAATTTCATGCTTGTTCCTATCAGACCAAATGTTCTTTTTCTTTAACATTAAAAGAAAAACAAAAGCAGATGGGTGTAGTGGTGCTAGAATAGAGCCAGGCTGCCCTCATTGGCTGTTGTAACTCTGGGTGCTCACCAAGAGTGGAAAATAGCAGCATGGGCTTCAGTGAAGGGAATGTGGTTATCCCATCCTGCAGTCTGGCTGGGATTTGCCCAGGCCCTTGCAGGGCTAAATTTACTTTCTGAGTGTTTATCTATCTGTCTGTCTGTCTGTCTATCTATCTATCTATCTATGGTGGGAGAGAGCTTTAGCAATGACGTGTCTGCTTCTCCAACACATTTATTGAGAACCTTAGATGACAGCCATGGTTTTGCACACTGGAAGCACAAAGATAAATAAGATACAGGGTGAAGCTAATATATTTACGTATTATCTCTGTATTATTCTATTGAGTGTTTACAGTAGAGGAAACACAGAGCATGAAGGAAGTATAGATAAGGGGCAGCAACCCAGTCTGGGAAATGAGAACAAGAGCTGAGTCTTGAAGGACGCAGAGTGATGGAGGGAAGTTTGCTCTGCCTGCTGTGCCCACAAAAGTCAGTGGGTTGTACAAGAACTTCTCTGGATGGGTGAGAACAGCTGGAAAGTCAGGAACATGCGACAGCCCAGGGCTGAGGCCTCTTGGAGTGTTTCGATGGAGTTATGCACAGCTGAGAAACGATTCTCAGGGGTGGGCCCATCAGCTTTGTGAGTAACCCAGCACATACGATCTCAGCCAAGGATTTTTACACAAGGGGTCAGAGGAGGAGTGAGAAAGGCAACCATCAACTGGTGAGCATGTAATGCCGTAGCCACTGAGCAAGTTCTGCCCTGGAGCGTGTACGAAATGAAAAGTTCTGGGGCATCAGGCTGGCTTTCCCGGTCACACCGCCTCCGCACACAGTGTGACTATTGTTTTCACTTATGAAGGAAATAGTAGGTCCCCAAATAACCATACAGATAAAGGAAAATATGCCTTGATTCATCTTTTCCATCTTGGTTTGTGTAAAGTACATTTACATTTGCTTCTGCCTATGTGGTTTCTGCCCAGGCAGGCCTCAGCAGAACTGTGAAACAGGTGAGGTTTCCTCCATAGGCCCATCGAGACCTACTGTAAACCCCCTGCTGATGGTGGGGATCAGTGATGCGTTAGGTGCCAGGTGCACCAGGCGCTGTTTTACTGCACAGATGAACGCATTCTTGATTTTAAATCTTGGTTTGGAAATCCTTTACTCTTCAAAGTTTGTTTCCAGTGCTTTGGGCTGGTATTAATAGAAATATCTCCCATTTTAGTTTTGAAGTGTGTGTGTGTGTGTGTGTGTGTGTGTGTGTGTGTAGGTATCCAGTGACCTTTGACTCATGGTAATGGCACATAAACATAAATGTGTTTGAAGCAAATTTCAGCTGATAGTCACAATTAGTCATTTCTATGGCTGACTTTAGATTTTATACTTGGGGGCACATAGGAACAGCAATTTGATTGAATGGTAAGAGTGGGAGGGAAGGGACCTCTTTGAAGCTTTAAAAAATTACTTACATTGTATAGTACTGATCAATGAAGAAATGACATTTTTTAAAAGACATACATGTCACATTTAAAAACAATTGATGACATGGCAATTATCCACATCACAGAAGGTTACCGTTTTTAAAAGTTGAGATTGCTGGGCAGGTGCCAAAGCCTATTCTAAACCATCCTGGGGGTTCCCTGGTGGTGTAGTGGCTAGGCTATGGCGCTCTCAAAGCCGCGGCCTGGGTTCGATTCCCAGCCAGGGAACGCCTGCCCTGCCCCCAATAAACAAACAAACAAACAAAAAATAAATAAACCATCCATAGCATTACTGTTGTGGAAGAAAAATTGGTCTCTTTCCTTTTAGAGAATGAATATGACTTTGTTCTGGTTTGGAATAAGGTCTGATTCTAGTGCATTAGAAAATAGAGATACTTGTGTGAACCTGGTCTTCCTCTTTTTCCTTCCAGAGAAGGATCAGTTGTGGAAGTGTTCTAGAGAGGTGCTAGCACTTTCGTTTCTCTCACTCACCAGTGCTGAGTCACTGACAGCAGTAGGCAGAAGCCTGGAGGGAGGGCTGAGTGGTGATGGTAGGAATGAAGTCCCTTAGGAAGGAGAATGGGCAGGGCTATATCACAAGGGCTTCTGAAGTGGGAAGCAGGGATGAGGGATGGTCCTGGAGTAAGCATGTGATGTCAGGGTGAAGGGGGATCCTGGATTGAACACCAGAACAAGCATGAGTGTAGTGCTAGAAGTGAGGGTGAGAGGTGAGGAAGACCTAGAATTTGGTATTTGACTGTCCCTCTGTCCATCTCTCCATCCATTTCTTCTCTCAATAGCTTTTTAAATGAGCACCTACTACATGCCAGAGACTGTGTAAGGTGCTTGCTGGTGTGTAAAATATGTGTGAGCCAGAGATCCTATACATTCACAACCTGCAGTAGGTCAAGCCAGGGATGTCCCAGAGGAGCAACATCTGATCTAGGGAGAGAGTATGCAGAGCACAAGTCTAACCTGTTGATTTCAGGCAATATGGAATGGATTACATGTGCTTGTGTTCACAAGAGCCCTACATTTGCTCACACCTGTCTCTTTTCCTGGAATTCAGTTTTCTCTACAAATATTTGCTTTTTCCCCTAATTCAACTGGAACATCACTTCACTGTGAAAATTTCCTGACATTAGACATAGATCACAATACTCATACTTTCCTGCTTATGTCCTTACCTCCCTGCACACCTATAGAAGTTTGAGGTCACCCTTGTTCATCTGGCATTCCCTCTATCCAGCCCAAAGAAGATGTTCAGCAATTGTTCTTAAGTGAGTGAGTGAAAGTAAACCTCAGGTCTTGGGTTTTATTTCTTATGCAGCAGTTGTTAAGATCATTTTATCCCCGGTCTGCAACCTCCCTGAGTCCCATGCAGCCACCTCGTTTAGCCAAGGACATCTGAGGAGAAGGCCTGAAAACTTTCTGGTTCTACAAATATTTGGCTTGTTATTTTCTACTGCTGTTGTTTCTTAGCACAGACTTAAGATGGGCATCCCAAGCTGTATCCAACTGTCAGAGACTATGAAATCCCTGGATACATGCACTGAGCCAAGGTGAGGGATGACATATTTAAGAAAAGACATAAAAAGGGGAAAAAAAATACTCAAATGGAATTGGAGGAAAAAAAAAAAGGTTGCCACCAACTTAGTGGCTTAAAGCAACACAAATTTATTATTTGACAATTTTGGCAGTCAGTAGTCCCACACGGGTCTCTAGGAGCTAAAATCAGGTGGCAGCAGGGCTGCGTTTCTTTTGGAAGCTCTAGGGGAGAATCTGTCTCTCTGCCTTTTCCATTCTGGAACCCCGCCCCTGCCCCCCATTGCTTACTCACGGCCCCTTCTTCCTCCTTTTGCTTCTTCCAGCAACAGCGTGTTGAGTCTTCCTCATGTCATCTTGCTGGGTTTTCCCTCCTCTGTGTTTCTCTTCCACTTGTAAAGCCCTTGTGATGATATTGGGCCCACTTCAAATACAGGATAATTTTCCCCATGCCAAAGTCCACTGATTGCCAAACTCAATTCCATCTGCAACCTTCATTCTTCTTCACTATGTAAGCTAGCCACTCCCAGGTTCCAGGGAGTAAGATGTGGCCATCTTGGGGTGCTGGTGGTTGGGCATTGCTCTGCCTACCACAGCCTGTGATAGATTTCAAATTCCCTATAAGGAATCTTTCGGTTACTTAACCTATTTTAGTCCATTTGGGTTGCGATAACAAGATACCACAGACTAAATGACAATGGAATTTTATTCTTTGCAGTTCTGGAGGCTGCACCAAGATCAAGGCCCCGGCAGACCTAGTGTCTGATGTGGGCCCATTTCCTAGTGCCCAGGCAGCTGTCATCCTGGGGTGTCCTCACGTGGTGGGAGGGAGCAGGGAGCTCTGTGAGCAGGCTGACTAGACATTCTGTTTTAAATGGGAAAGAAAACAACAGGACTGTCCCATTTCAGAGGGTACGTGTGGTCAGCCTACTGACACCTTGAACTTAGCCCAGTGAGACTAGGCTGACTGTACGTACCGTTCGAAGTGGGACAGTACTGTTGTGTTCTGTCCCATTTAAAATGGTACATCTGGTCAGCCTACCTGTGAGGTCTCTTTTATAATAGCACCAATCCCGTTCATCAAGGCTCTGTGCTCATGACCTAATCACGTTCCAAAGGCCCCACCTCCTAATACCCTCACGCTGAGGATTAGGTTTCAACTTTTGAAATTTGCAAGGCACAGAAATTCAGACTATAGCACTATGCATAGCTCTCTTCGCTTCATTTGAAAAACTGAGAGTTAACTGCTTAATGACTTGCCATTCAAGCCAAAGACCAACTCTAGATCCAGGAAGATTTGGGTAGGTGCTGTGGAGACCCCTTCTTCACAAAGGTGCGAGTGACTGAGACACGCCAGGCTCTGGGTCTATCTGGTTCTGAATCCCCACCCTGAGGAAACCCTCAACCACAGGTGAGCCATTCCTGGGTTGAAATGACTGGTACTGGCAGCCATGTGGCAGGCACTCTTTTGCATGTATCATATCAATCACTACTGTCACTGAAGTGTCAGTATTATCATCCATAGGTTCAAGTGAGAAAATTGGAGTTGAGTCAAACTGAGTAACCTGCCCCCAGTCACATCATAAGTGACAGAGCTGGGTTCAGAGCCTGGGCTTATCTGATTTCACTTCATTTACAGTCAGCTCTGGGGAAACCATTTCTCTTACAAGTCCTCCCAAATTGTTTCTCTGCACATTCGAATCACCTAGGGTGCTCTTAAAGAATGCTAATGGCCTACTTCAAACCAGTTGCATCAGAATCTTTGGGAGTGGAGCTTGGCCATCTGTACTTTTGTGTTGGTTCCCTAGTTATTGTAATGTGTGGTTAGGGTTAAGAACCGCTACCTTAGCGAAAGTTAGTTGCTTATGCTCTCCAGAGCCCAGCTTTGTGTCACTGTGTGCCTTAATGTCTGCCCAGAACCGCCCCATCAAGTTCTGTGGCTAAAGAGGAAGCATTGAGCAGGTAGGGTTTCTCTAATTCCCCTGGGACTGCATGGCCCCTCTCCTTGCTTGTGGGCAGGTTTTGCTTAAGGTTCCTGCTTAGATAAAGCTTCTCTAAGTGTCCTTTTGCCCTGTGCTGACTCAGTGGTTGCAGGTGGATGCATTTGCCCTGGGCATCTGTGTTTACCCAGGTGAGCAGGGAAGTGGCCCCACTGAGTGCGGGAGTAGTGCCTGCACTTCAGAGGAATAAAAGTACTTCATTTTCACTCCCTCACCCGCCTTTCCCTCATTGATTTTATGGTAGAATAAGTTCTCAATACTAGCAGAAAACAGTCATTTGCAAAGACAGTGATTTAGGTTTCTCTCCTGAATTCTTGTTGGTTTAGTAAATTCACATAACACTTTAGAGTGGAAATACCTTGAATTCTTGCCCAGAATGGCAGACATGCGCTGTTTTCAGAAACAGCAGGCAATTGTGGTGGCGTATAGCTGAGTTTTAGACCAATTTCACAAGTTCGCTGCCTAACATCAGGAAGATGATTAACACTCTAAGCCTTCATCACAAAAGTGCTGAGTCTGGGAGGGTGGCAGGATGCATTTGGGGATTCTTCAACTTTCTAGACCAGATGGTATGTTAATATGTAAGAATTTTCTTTATTCATGAAACACTTCAAAAATTACAGAAGATTAGAGGAAATAACATCACAGATCCTTATGTATCTATCACAAAGCTTAAACAATGTTTATTTTGCTATGTGTGCTTCAGAATTCTTGAGAAAGGTAAGTTAATACCTGCATAGCTATTTTCTCCTGTTTCTCCTCTTCCCTCCTTCCCCAATGGGGACTTGATATATGTTATTCTCATGTATGATTTTATATCTTAAATATAATATGTGTATCTATAAATGATCTTACTATGATTGTTTTGTTTTTATATTAACTCTATATTTGTTTTTCCTTTGTTTTTCCTTCTTGTGACTTGAAAAATCCTTCCTTTTCCTAAATTCATAGAAGATATTTTCTTATGTTTATTTGGAAGTGTTATACTTTGGCTTTTCATATTTATGTCTTTAATGCATTTAACATTAGTTTTTGTGAAGGTATAAGGGAGAAACCTAACCTTCAGTAATTCTTTCTTTCCCTACTGATTTACAATGTCACCACTATAATATGTCTGGCTTTGTATATGTGGATCTCTATTTTGTATTTAATTCTATTGATTAAAATGTGAATTTCCTTACAATACCCATTGTTTTAATTATTATAACCTCATAAGATTTAATTATTACTTTTTACTGAGATATAACACATGTATCATAAAATTCACTCTATGAAAGTATAGAATTTAGTATACTCATAAAGTTATATAACTGTCATCACTATCTAATTCCCCTTAAGAAACCCCCTTAGCAGTCACTCCCCAATTCCCTGCCTACTCCTCCTTAGCTTCTGGCAACCACTAATCTACTTTCTATCTCTATAAATTTGCCTATTCTGGACATTTTACATAAATGAAATCAGATAATATGTCGTCTTCTGAGTTTGGCTCCTTTCACTTGGCATTTTTTCAAGTTTCATTCATGTGGTACCAAGTATCAATACTTTATTCTTTTTATGACTTATGAGTAGTATTTCATTGGGGAGATACAGAGTTGTCCCTTAGCATCCACGGAGGTTGGTTCTAGGATCCCCATGGATATCAAAGTCAATCCGTAGATACATGGTCTCTTATATAAAATGACAAAGTATTTGCACATAAACTATGCACATCTTCCTGTATACTTTAAACCACCTCTAGATTACTTACCATACCTAATACAACATAAATACTATGTAAATAGTTGTTATTGCATTATTTAGGGAATAGTGACAAGAATATATACACGTTCAATCCACATGCAACCATCATAGACCTAACTACATAGTACGTATCAACAACAACGTAACTTCTTTTTCACATATGTGTTTGTGTGTGAATAATTTTAAATTGTTGATTCATTTTTTTTTAATGATTATAGGACTATTCAAAGTTTATATATGTTCTTGAACAATTTTGGTAAATTATATTTTACTAATATATTATACTTTTAATCTAAATATTCAAATGTAGTTCATAGTATTGTTGTTCATATTATTGTCTTGTGATTTTTGACACATCTACTGCATTTGTAATTAGCTTCCTTTCTATATGTCTTATTGATGGTTTATATGTATATATGTAATTTTTAAATCAATCAATGTTTTCTTAACCAATCTTATCACAGGTTTATTTATTTTAGTCATTTTTCAAATAACTTTTGATTTTCATAATTTTTCTATTGTTTCTTTTTCGTATTTTATTAATTGTTCCACTGATCTTTATTTTCTTCATTATCCAGTTTTTGATGAAAGTTTACTCTGTTGTTCTTTTATCAACTTTTTAATTTGAATGCTTAGCTCATTAAGTCTAAGTCCTGAAGTTCTATTATGTACATTATATAAAATTTCCTTTAAGCAGAAGCTGCATTCCCCACATTTTGATCTATGGTATTTTTATTTACTTTCAGTGGAAAATATTTTTTATCAATAAGATTTTTATTAAAAATAGAGCTAATATACAATATTATGTTAGTTTGAGAGGCACACCATAGTTATGAAACATTTATATACCAAAAGAAATGATCACCATGTTAAGTCCATCAAACACTGTATATACTATCGCAACATTATTGACTGTATCGTCCATGCTGTATATTACATTCTCATGATTTATTTGTTTTATACTGGAATTTTAGACTTCTTATTCCCCTTCGAATTTTCTGCCCTATTTGAATTTTCCAATTACAGTTGACATTTCATATTGTTTTATATTAATTTCAAGCATACAGCATAGTGGTTAGACATTTATATATTTTACGAAGTGACCCCCTGAGTACCTCCCTGGAACTCTACATAGTGATTACCATATCATTGACTGTATTCCTTATATTTTCCTTTATATCCCCATGAATCTTTTGTAACTATCAGTTTGTACTTCTTAATCCCTTCACCTTTTCACCTTTCTTCCAACCCCTCCCATCTATCACCCCAACAAATCTGGTATCTATCTGATACCATACCTAGTTATTACTTATATAATACCTGGTAACCCTTATGTTATACCCTACATCCCCATAACTATTTTGCAACACCCAATTTGTATTTCTTGATCCCTTCTCCCACTTTCACCCATACCCCACTCCCTCACCCATCTAGTAGCCATCAAAATGTACTCTATTTATGAGTCCATTTCTGTTCCACTTGTTTTTTGTTCTTTTGATTCCACAAATAATTGAAATCTCTTTGAATGTCTTTCTCTGTCTGACATAGTCCACTCAGCACAGTGCCCTCCAGGTCCATCCATGCTGCCGCAATGACAAGACCCATTTCCTTCAATGGCTGAGCAAGATTCCACTATGTATATGTACTGCCTCCTCTTCATCTAGTCATCCAACAGTGGACACTGAGGCTGCCTGAACATTTTGGCTGTTGTAAATAATGCTGCAATGATCATATGGATGCACACATCCCCTTGAAGTGGTATTCTGGGTTTCTTCAGATAAGTACCCAGAAGTGGTGTTACTGGGTCCTTCTTTGTCTCTTGTTATAGTCTTTGTTTTACAGTTTATTTTGTCTGGTATAAGTATTGCTACACCAGCTTTTTTGTTGTTTTTGTTTTCATTTTCATGAGATAACTTTTTCCATCCCTTTACTTTCAGTCTCTGTGTGTCTTTCAATCTGAAGTGAGTCTCTTGAAGGCAGCATTTGTAAGACTTTTGTTTTTTTATCCAGTCAACCCTCCTATGTCTTTTGATTGGAGCATTTAATCCATTTATCTCATTGAAAGTAATTATTGATAGATATGTAGCTATTACTATTTTATTATTTATAATTTTGATTTTTTTTTCCATCTTAAAGAAGTCCCTCTAACATTCCCTGTAATTCTGTTTTGGTGATGGTGAACTCCTTTAGCTTTTTCTTGTCCAGGAAGCACTTTACCTGTCCTTCAATTTTAAATGATAGCCTTTCTGGGTAGAGTAGTCATGGTTATAGGTCCTTGCTTTTCATCACACTGAATATTTTGTGACGATCCCTCTGGCCTGCAAAATGTCTATTGAGAAATCAACTGACAATTTTATATGAGCTCCCTTATTAAGTTACTAGTTTTCTTCTTCTTGCTGCTTTTAAGATTCTCTCTTTGTCTTTAACCTTTGCCATTTTAATGATAATGTGTCTTGGTTTTCATTTTGTTTGGGACTTTCTGAACTTTCTGGACTTGTATGTTTATTTCCTTCCCAAAATTAGAAAAGTTTTCAGTCATCATTTCTTAATTAGGTTCTCGATCTCTTGCTCCCTCTCTTCTCCTTCTGGTACTCCCATGATGCAAATATTGGTATGCTTGATGTTGTCCTAGAGGTTTCTTAAACTATCTTCATTTTTTTTTTAATATTTTTTTCTTTTTACTGTTCTGATAGGGTGTTCTCTGATACCTTGTCTTCCAACTCACTGATTTGAACCTCTGCTTCATCTAGTCTAAAGTATTCTTTGTTTCAGTTATTGTATTCTTCACTTCTGACTTTTTTTTATTATGTTTTCTGTGTTCTTTATGTTTGCTGTCTCTTTGTTGAGGTTCTCACTAAGTTCCTTGAGCATCCTTAAAACCATTGTTTTGAACTCAGTATCTAGTAGTTTGTTTGCCTCTATTTCATTTAATTCTTTTTCTAGAGTTTTCTCTGGTTCTTTCTTCTGGAGTGTATTTCTTTGTGTCCTCATTTTGGCTGCCTCTGTGTATTTGATTCTATGAATTAGGTAGATATGCTATGTCTCCCAGTCTTGATCAGATGGCCTTATCTAGTATATGCCCTGTGGGGTCCTGGCACAGTCTCCTTGGTCACCTGCCCAGTGTTGTGTGTGCTCTCCTGTTATAGTTGAGCCTAGATTGCTATTGGCCCATCAATGAGTGGGATTGACTCCTAAGCTGATTAGCTGTGGGGTTTGGCCACCTCCACAGCTTACAGGTCTCACACCATTGAGTGGGATTTGCCTCAGTGGGTTCTGGTGCCTGATGAGACTGCTCTTTGTGTGTGTCACTTGTGGGGCTAATTGGGCCATACTCTGCTGTGGTCTGAAACCGAACTACAAAAATATTGGTTCTGGGGCCTCCTGGGAGGGGCTCTGGTGCAGGCTCAAGTCACCCCCTATCTGTAACCAGCTGGGGACTACCTGGTAGGGTCTACAAGGTGATGCATGTTTGTTTGCTGCCTGTGCTAAACCTGGAGGCACATGGGAGAGGACATGCTGTGGTCTGAGGACACTGTCACCAGCACCAGTAACAGACCTGCGATAACTCCACAAAAAGTCAAGAAACCCCGAGGCCTGCTGCTACATGCTGGCTCCCATAAGATTCAGTCATTAATAAAACCTGGAGTGGTATAGAGTTGGGTGTGGTGGGGGTCTCAGTGAGGCTGCGGAGTGGAGGGAGTCAGAGCTCACCAGACCCATTAGATTCACATTTGGCCATGGGCATCGCAAGAGGAGCTCAACACAGGAAAGTTGGAGCCTGCCTGCCAGCTCTATGTGAGGGGTCCCCCACATAGGAAAAATAGAGGCTGTCTTCCAGCCCTTGCCCCAAAGTCACACACCTCAATCTGCCTTCCATATGTCTCCAACACCCCCAAGTCATTGTCTCTCTGCTGGAGCCTGGGGTAGGTGCCTACAAGCGAGTCTGTGCGGGCTCTTTATAAGGATGTCTGAGTTTTCCACAGTCTTTGACTCACCCAAAGGTCAGAATCCCCACTGTTTTTCACAGCCAGATGTTGTGGGGGCTCCCCTTCCCAGCACCAGTCCCCCCAGGCTGGAGTCCCTCCTTCCTCCAGGGGCATCCTCTGCAGCAGAGATAACCCCTCCTGATTCTTAACTATTACATGGAGGTTTGGGGCTGGCTGCTTTCATGACTCTGCTCTTCCTACCAGACTTGACATGGCTTCTGTTTGCATCCTTGGTTATAAAACTTACGTTCATCTAGACTTTAGATGGTTCTCCAGGTTGATTGTTTTATAATTTAGTTATAATTTTCATGTATTCAGGAGGAAAGTAGGCACAATGTTTACCTACTTTGTCATTTTTGTTCTTTGCCAGTATTTTCTAATATCTATTAAAATTCTTTTATTGACCCACGAATTATTTTCAAACACATGAAAGTTTGAAGGTAACTATTTTTGTTATAAATTTTTATTTATATTATATATAAATATTGTGTATTATGATGAGAGAGCATGGTTATGTGATATTTGTTGTTTGGTAATTGTTGAGGTGGCTGAGAGTCCTAATACTGTGTATTCTCTAATTTTTAGTTACAAAAACCCATAAATGCCTATTAGATAAACTTTTTAAATCACTCTCTTTAAAACTTCTGCAGGCTGCCTGTAATACTTTTCTAAAAGGTTATTTTCTTATTAGATATTTAATTATTTTAAATACTACATGGTAGATTTTAAAAATTCTTTTTCAGATTATAATTCTATTACTTCAAGTTCTTGAGCGTATAATCTTACATTTATGGTGTGTTCTGTCTTTTGCTTATGGTATATTTCTCCCTGTGGATTGTGAAAATTTTAAATTGGGAGCTTATCGTAGGTTAACCGTTTTTTCCTTCAATGAAATTTTGTGGCATTAATGGTTTTGCTTTTTCCAGGAGCTAGAAACAATTTTTATGCTAATCTATCAACTGAGGAAATTCTAGAAAATATGGGTAAATTAAAACCTCAGGTCTGTCTGAGATTTCTAATTACTCACCCTGTGGTAACCACAGTATTACCAGAAAGTCTTGGTTTTTGAAGCAAGTGGTTTTATTGCTGTTATTGGTTATCTTAATCTTCCCTAGTTCCAGAACTGGAATTCAGCCTTAGAATCTTTTCACTGTGAAAGATAGAACTTTTAGGATATCACAAACAAATGACTATCAGGTTGTTTCAACCCTTTGTTTTCTATTGAATTCAACATCCCCAAATGATTGAAATAGGCCTTTCATTGCTGTCATCCTGAAGGAGCTAGCATCACTTCTAGCTTGGTGATTGTGGGCACCTTGGTGTGGCTAGCAGCCCGTAATGGGACCACGGAGGGAAATTTCAGCCTGTGGTTCTCATAGATGAAGGACATGTTTTATCGCTTTCTTCAAACGCTTTTCTTGGGGCAAAAATGGCAGGCCCCTGGTGAAACTTACTTGAACTTCTTTCCTGGTGAAGTCCCCTTTTGCTTCTGCCCATGGGGAGACTCTATTATGAGATTTTTCTTTACTTATTCCAGTAACATAGGGCTTTCCCTGATCAAGAGAGAAAGCAAGCAGAATTCCCAAATGAAGGGTCTTCAGGAGAGAACTTGCCTGTTATTCATTCTCTCTGTGTTCAAATATGTAGATATCCTATGTGGAAGTATACAGAAGCCTTAGTAAGCATCCCTTGCTTAAGAAAAATGATTATATTGATTAAAAACCTCCATTCCTGTAAAAGAAACAGTTATGACACAGCAGATGCCAGGAAGCTCAGAGGCTTTTCTATAATAGACAGGAGTAATTATGTAGCCATAAGAATTATAGTCTCAGTGTCTCCTAAGTGCTAAGTATTGTCTTGGTGCTACGAATCCAGAGATAGAAGAAGGTGGCCTTTGCCTACAAGCATTCAGAGACTAATACAGATGAACAATCACATGCTCTTCAAGACACTTCCCAGAATGAAAAAGACAAACAAAGCACAGACGACTAGGACATGGAGAAACTGGTGTGGAAGGAGCTCTTATACACTGCTTGGGGCAAGGGAGCATGGTAAAACCACATTGGAAAACATTTTGGAAGTTTCTTAAATAATTATACATATCTTACCATATATCTGTCATTTCACTTTTAGGTATTTTACCCAAGAGTAAAGGAAATACACTTTTGTATAGAGATTTGTAGTATATGAGGGTCATCTAGAAAATATCCAGCCATGTAATATGCAAAACAGAGACATTTATGGCTGGATTTTTTCTGAACAGCACTCATGTGAATGATCACAGAAGTTTTATTTGTAATAACCCCAAACTGGAAACAACCCAAATATTGATCAACAGGTGATTGGATAAACCAACTGCAGTATATCCCTACAATAGAATTGTACTCATTAATAAAAAGGCTTAAACTATTGACACACACAAGATAGATGAATCTCAAAATAATTTTGCTAAGTATGAAAGGAGATAGGCCAAAAAAGAATACATGTATGAATTTATTAAATAAAACTCTAAAAAATGTAAACTAATCTATAGTGCTAGAAAACAGATCAGAGGTTGGCTAGGGATGAGTCAGGGAGGTTAGGGAGAAGAATGATGACGAATCACACAGAAACTTTTAGGGTGATGAATCTGCTTATTATTGTGACTATGATGTATATCTATGTCCAGACTTATCAAATCATTCACTTTAAATGTGTACAGTTTACTGTAGGTCAATTATACCTCAATAAGTTTCCTTAAAAGTAGAGTAAAAGATAGGTGCCTTGGAGGAGGTAAGTTCAGGGTGCTATTGGTAGGCAGTATAGGAGAGAGTCCCTTCACCGACGTTATCTGGAGGTCAGGGAAGAGAGGATGCCTGATCTGAGATTTGGAGTTTGAGCCCATGTTATTCAGGGAAAGGGAGTGAGGAAGACAGCAGGAGGGGTGGAGAGCTCTCCACGCTGAGGCTTCTCCGAATGCAAAGGTTCCAAAGTGTGCAGTGTGTTTAGTGACCTCCAAATAGCTTGGCACGAGTGAAACACGGATGCTCAGGGAGAGGAGAGGACAGGGGAGGAGAGGAGAGACAGGGGATGACTCTCTCAGTTTCTTTTCCAGCTCCATAAGTTTATCAAATTTTCATTATAATATGCCACTTGTGTAACCAGCTTGTCCAGGCATCCCCATCCCTGAATATTAAATAGGGTCACATCTCCATTTATGCGCAGATGGCAAGAGCATCACTCTCTAACCCCCTACCTGCCCAGAATATCGCTCCGTTATTTGGGGGAGTCCCCAAATGGGCTTTCATGTAGATGCGCACAAAACAGTCTACCATGTTCTTCCTTCGCTTCCCAAGGAAGCTACTGCCCAGGAAGCTGACCCAAGAAGCTGTATTAATTTTGCTGTTTTCCATTTTGGAGTTCTGCCCACTGGGGGAAATCCAGAGTTCGCACCAAACTTAATGAAATGGGGGTGGTGTCCAAAGCCACCAGTCTCGGGTGCAAGAGCGTGGAGAAAATCTTGTCCATTTGAATTGTGTCAGCTTAGCTAAGCAAAAATTACCTTTCACAGAATTCCCTCTTCTCTATAGCTTCAGGTTAGCATTGCTCACAAGAGATATTTTGTGTAAGATTTGGAAGGCAAGAACGAAGCAGCAGCCGTTTTTTTCCACCATGGTGGTCAGTGTGGACACTGGGGCAGCTTGCTCACATTTATCACTAATCTGCTGTCTGGCTGGGGCAGCTCCCACCAGATCTGCTGCTCCTGCGAGTCATTGCCCAGATGTGTGTGTAGCTTAGGGGGGCTGGTATCTGCTACAGATCACGCAGGGCAGGTGATGGGAGACAGAGACAAATCTCCTTGTATCCTCGTGGGTTCCATTTGTCCTTACTCTTGTCCTTGTCCAGTTTTCCTTGATTGACAGTCTAGCTGATCTATAGTAACTTCAGGTTTATCAGCAGGTACAGAGGCAACATGCAGCATAGAAAACTCTACTACCTCCCACAGCTGAGTGAGGCCTACCCTCTGTAATAAAGTGCCTTATTCCATATCACTCACAGTACTTCTGTTCCTCTGATTAAACCTAAGACTGTGCACTACCTGGGCCCAGAAGCAGCTCTGCTCTGCCAAAACCTTTATGAGGGCCTCTGATTAGAGTAAAGTGTCCAATGTCTGACCATTAGCTTTACAGAGACTCAAATTTCAGGACTAGGGGATAGGTGCCAATACAAATCTTCCCTTTTCCTTTCTTCTCCCAGCCGTACCCCAACTGAATGCCTTCCTCCTTCTCAGTTAATAAAGACAAAGCTCTCTGCACTGCCATGGGTGTAAACAGATGTTTCGTGTGAGCCTGAGTGCTGGTGAGGGCTGCTTTGCTCTCTGCACCAGCTGCCTCAGGGCCCTGCTCAGACAGCACCCCCTCCCGCCTCCCCTCTGCTCAGAGGGACGTGATGAGCTCCTCGCCGAGTCTTTGATTTTTCCGTTCAAAGAGTACCAGCAACTTGACCCTGTTCTCATATGTCTTTGTTTGTACTCATTTCCTTTCCGTGGTACTTTGCCAGAACTCTGGGATGGATTACAAGGCTTCCATGACGATCCAGCAGACTGGAGGAATGGGGTAATTTCACGGCTTCTGAATGTCATGCAACACTCTATCTGGTAACCTTGAGTCTACAGAGCCCACAGAAAATGGGAAACTTCTGAGGACAGAGGATAATGGACTAGAACTGGGTTATTAGAGTACCTGAGCTCAAACCCTCCTACAGGTCTCCCAGATTCTAGGCAAGTCCCTTTCTGCCTTGTCTCTGTAAAGATCCCATATGCTTACAGTTTTTCCTTCTCACCGGCCCCATAGGACATTGTGAATGTGATGGGGACAACATGCTCTGAGGCTCAGAAAACTGTGTTACCTGGTGAAGCCATTTCTGTACCTGACTGACCATTGGAACTGCTCAGTTAGATTATTATTCCTACATACATGGAAGAAACAATGCAGCTCTCCAGCTCCACCACCTCCTCTCTGAGATTTTAACTAAGTACCGTAGACTGACATGGAATCTGTACTTCAAAAGCAAAACCAAAAGCCAGACAAAACTTTATAGGTTATTCTGATAATAAACCAAGTTTGGAAACAGCTGATCTAGTCAAGTAGAGAGGGCCTTACAAAGTGTAGGAGTTCTGTCTCCAAGTCCAAGAACAAAGGAAGTAATTATCCATGTAATTCCAGCACAAAAACACACTTTCATTAGAATTACGTGAGTCATGAGTTAACTGCTTCTGAAATATTTTGGTAGAAAGCATACTGGCAAAGTAAAAAAATCTTCTCACCTATTTCAATTCAGACCAAGCCTCGGGAAACAAAAATAAAAACAAAAACGAAAACAGTGATGAGAGGTTGAGTACGAAGGAAGAATTGCATTTTCTGAAGTGTCGCGCTCATTGTGGCCCCCAGACGTGCTGGATGTGCTGTGAGTCCCTTCCTTTCACGTGCACTTAGGGCTAAGCACTCTTACAGATCACAAGTCATGAATCCCAATTCTTGATGTGGAAAAATCACGCCTGTTACTTATAGGACACCATGCTCTGGCTAACCATGAGAGAACAAATTTGGGGATACCTTTTCATTTGCTTGGGATTTAAACATTTTAATGCATCTTTCAATGTATATGCACTTCAGGGCACCATCAGTTGCCTTCCGACTAAGGTGGCTTACATGTCTCAGATGTTTTGGGGGATCTGCTGATTTATTATACTGCCCCATTGCCTCATTAGTATTCTCAGAATAGCCTGTATTGCCTAATGTGAGTATGGAAAACTGTGGTTTGTGTTCAGAGGCCTAATGCAATGCATGCAACCCCGTTTCAGGTCTCTGTCTCAGAGTCTGCTTTTGCCGGATGAAGTATTTCTTCAATGCCTGGGAGGAAAAGCTGTAGCCTATTTTGGTTCCATCAAATGCATCAGTTCACTGCCTATTGTCCTGCTCAGGTAGTCACCCTGAGAGAAAGGGCAGTCAGCAGGGCCCAGCATTATGCTTCCTGTGAACACCAACTCAGTGCTTCCATCTCATGGCTGGGCAGATTCTAAAGCAGGCGTGTCTAACCTACAGCCCAGGATGGCTTTGAATGCTGCTCAACGCAAATTCTTATAACCTTATGAGATGTTTTTGCAGACCCCTTCCTCCTTTTTTTTTTTTTTTAGCTCGTCAGCTATTGTTAGTGTTAGTGTATTGTATGTGTGGCCCAAGCCAGTTCTTCCAATGTGGCCCAGGGAAGCCAAAAGTTTGGACACTGCTTCTCTAAAGGCTACAAGAGACTGAGCAACCGTCCCAAAAGAAGCCAGACATTCAGAATGCATGTTCTCTACCTGCTCAGCAGCAAAAGTTGACCATGAATTCCTAACAACTCTGCCATCTTTGCTTTTCTGTTTCCTGAATGAAGAAAATAACTGCTGGATTATTAAGGTGGAGTCCTGCCAGTTCCATAACACAGAAAGGAATTCTTTCTTGTCTTGGTTTTAGCTGTTTTTGGATCAGCTCTTAGACAATATTTTGAGCCAAGGTTTGGGAAGTTTAGAGAGGAGGCCTTAAGAAAAGTATACTAGCCAAGGCCAGAAAGAGAGGCAGACAGTGGAGACAGGTCCGAGTCTTACCTCAGAAGCAGGAGTTCTCAAAATGTAGTAGTCCCTGTACCAGCAGCCACAGCAGCATTGGGGAGCTTGTTAACATGCACATTCTTGGCCCCAGCCCAGACCTGCTGAATCAGAAATCTGGGGTGGAGCCCAGAAATCTGTGTTTTTAGCTGATTGTGTGACAGGCTCAAGTTAGAAGACCAGTATGCTAAGGAATAGAAGCCATCCTGGACAAATGTGAAGCAGACGGCTTTCAGCATCCTTTTGGTTCACCATTATGCTCATTCCTTTTCAATTTCCTCTCCCTGTGTTATTTACTCAACAAACAACCAATGGTCATTGACTGACTGCTATGCATAAGACACTGCTTCAGGGGTTTGTCTGAGCAAGGGCCTGAGAATTTGCATTTCTGACAGTTTCCCAGGTGTTGCTGATGCTTCTGGTCTGGGGACCACATTGTGGGAACCCAGGTTAGGAGACAAGAGCAGCAAGCTCTGAGCCTTGTGGTTTCAGGTGGAGCATGTAGTTCAGACTTTTGGGGATCCGTGTGGCAGTGAGACCCTTCCTGCCTCTTCCTGTGGACACTCAGGGGACATGTTTGTTTGAACTGAACTCCAGTTTATTATAAAGAGATTAAAATAACATGCCGTGATTTCACCACCCAAAGGTTAGGCAATTCAAAAGCCAAAGCAGACATGCGATTATTAAAAGGCCTGAGAGAAAATTGTCAATAGTTTCAGAAATGTTGGCTATACATCAAAAGGCCTGCTTCATGCTCTGCGTCGTCTCAACTTGATCAATACTGCTTGCTTGCAGCAATTCCCCTCTTGTTTAATTTGCCATTTATAAGTTTGGTTGAGCCAATGAATCTGAACAATTCTGAGGCAAAGAATAAATAAACAGAACAGCAAATCAAACTGGATTTGTGGGCACAACTATAGAGTAAGAAATCTTGGAGCTGGGAGCAGAAGTCTAATTGCAGATTAGAATCCAAATGTCTGCTTATATGTCACACACACACTCTATATCTGCTGACTGTGAGTTCCTCTGATTGACCTTCCAGACAGCATTGCTTGGAAGAGTAAGAGCTGGGCTTTGCTTTGCAAAATCTTAGGTCTTACAGAGAGAGTAGTGACAAATACTCAAAGTTTTGGGGTCAGATAAAGCTGGCTCCCAAATCCTTTATACCTTGTGGGAAGTTACTGGATCTCTCTGGATCTCCTTTTCTTCACTTGTAATTTTGGGACAGTGAAACCTATTTCCTGGAGTGGCTTTATTAATCAAATGAAAAAACGTAACTAGGCACATAGTAGGTGCTCATTATGTAGTAGCTATACCTGAGCTCCCATTTGTAGAGGGCTGGGACCACTGGGTCAAGGAGGTGAATATACCTTCAGCCTGTCCTAGGCCTTCTCCTCCTTCTTGAGGTTGCTCTGTGTTAAAAGGTGAGTACGTGAGTCCCCAGTGGAGGGGACCCCCTGGGCTATAAATGCTGTGTTATTCCTAGGGCAGCAGAAATGCTGTTCCTAAGATGACCACACTGGAGAACCAAGCCCAAGAGTTTAGTACAGAATTGGCCTCTGCAGACTTGGCCATAATAAATTTTAAAGGGATGCCCCCTATACAAGTATGTCATAGGTGTAGGCTTGTCACAATCACTGGGTGGGTCAGATGCATTCCCCTTGGAAAATTAGCTGAGTTTGGTGATGAAACAATTGGGAGTTAGGAGGGTTTGGGCTCCGGGAGGGAGGGTGTCGGTGGGGGTTGCTGTGGGGGCATGGAGGGTCCATGCTTTGATGTGGATAGGAGAGCGAGAGAGAAGGGCTGCCTTGAAATGTGGGGAATGTGCCCATGGGACACTGGAGGCTGGATTTGTGATTTTTCTTTTTTTTTGAAGAAAGAACCTTCTGGTTGAGTCTTACTATGAAACACTTTTCATGAATCATGCGTCATTTCTCCCACCATGTGGCCATATAACTTAGAGAGTTCGTAATTGGATGAATGAGAATCTAGGACATGAAAAAAATCATCCCAGTATTCATATGACAAATGTGTAGGCAGAAGGCGCTTGGGCCATGGGGTCAGATTTGGTCCTGAGTTTGAATCCAGACCTTGTGACTTGAAGCTGAGTGGCTTTGGACTAGTTATGTAACTACTCTGTGATTCAGGTGTTACTATAAAGTGGGATTGATAATATATCTGTCTCACAGGGCTGTTGTGAAGATTAACAGGGATAATGCAAGGAAGCATTTAGCAGAATGCCTGGTTTATAGCAAGTACTAAATATTAATAGGTGTTATGATAAAGAGCTTTTCTCTTCAGTTCCCCTTGTGTAGGTTTTTTTTAGCTGTGTGACCTTCAAGAGGTCACCTGTTCTTTCTGAGACTGAGTTGCTTCATCTCTTTAAAATTGGAAATAGCCCCAGGGACTTGCAGGTGCGGGCATGGGTCAGACAATTGCTGTGTGGTTCTGGGTGTGTACAGACAAAGACGTTCATTATGAGACTGAGTTGGTGGCAGGATGCTTGAATTGGTGTGTTGGGGGGGAGGCTGGAAGGGGTCTGAAGCTCATCAGGAGAAGTTTGTTTGGAAAGAAGTATGTCTTCCGTTGTGAGGGAGAGGAAATGGGGAGGGGATGTGGTGAAGCACGTCAAAGGCAGGGTCGGCTGATGAAACTTTGTGGTTGTATTTCTCAAACCGCCAGCACAGGTCCAGATTTGCAGCCTGTGCTGTTTGCACCTGTCACTTACAGCCTTGCTTGCCTTTGGGTTAAACTGTTAAGGCCATCACAGCAACTGGAAGCAGTGCTGCCAGGACCCACTTTCCAAATTTTTTTACACTATTTATCAAATTTGTTGGGGTACACCGGGTAGTAAAATTATATAGGTTTCATGTGTACAATTCCATAATATATCGTCTATGTGCTGCATGGTGTGCTCACCACATAGCCAGTTCTTCCATCATCATATTTTCGACTTGCCCTCCCCCATCACCCACTCTCCACTTACCCTCTGGTCCACTTTCCAAATTTTGCCAAATTTCCTTTACTAATTCATTGCACATTTATTGAATACTTAGTATATTCTAGATGTGGGGGATTCAGTAGTGGACAAAACATGGGCGAGTCTTGCTCTCAAAGACCTTTCAATCTTGTAGCGGGTAAAGGCAATTGACAAAGAATAGCCTACGCACATACATAATTAAGATTTTTGACGTGAACTAAATGTTTGGAATAATATGAGACCATACAATAAGGTAAAGCTAATTTAGATGGGGGGTTTGGCAGCAGGAAGAGGTAATGAAATGAGAGTGAGTTCAGATGAGAGAGTATAAGGCATTGACTGACCTTTATTTCTTTTGAAGCACAAACCTCCCTTTCACAAGCAGGCATTGACCATGGGAAAAGCAGTTCCCCGCTTCCTGATACTAGTGTCCTCTGAATGCACGTGCTTGTGCTTTTCTCACTCGAATCATTTACCTTCCTTCTTCAGTTACTCTTGACTACATGCGAGGGCTGCCCGGAAAAAATCCAGCCATACATGCCTCTATTTTTCATATTACATGGATGGATACTTTCCGGACTGTGCTCATACTTTTGAACTTTAGGCTCAGCTCTAAGACTACTTGCAGAGCCCCCTGAACTCTTCTCTCCAAGCTCTGTCTTCCTCTAGACTTTTCTCAGGATGTATCTGAGCTGTTCATTCCACCTTGATTCTACTTGGTGATATGGGATATGGTTTTGTTTTTCCTGTGTTACATGTATGTGGTAATTTGTGTGCAGTGCATCCCTGCAAAGGTATATGTAGGATCTCCCCAGAGAGAATAGATGAGGCTGTAGAATGTGAGAGCCAAGTGAGTTATAGATCTTATCCTCCAAACTGCTCATCCTGAATAAGGTGAAGCCGAAACTAGAGAAGGTTAAGGACCCTGCTAGTCACTGGATGGGACTGGAGGACTTTGATCGTGTCTTATTGCATAATCTTTGCATTTATCAGGATACTTGTTCCAGAGTCATAATGCAATGCTTATTTGATCATTGACAGTTTATTCCTTTACTTGGATTACACACACACACACACACACACACAGACTGTCTCATGTCCTTCCTTTAATCACTTCCAGCAGTAGGTGTAGGCTGTGGTATCACTTACCCCTTCTGGGTGAATTGATTATCTTACTTGTGAAATGGGTATAGTACTTTAAATGAACAAACAGTTATCAAGTACTTACTGTATGTCAAGAAGTTTGTAAAGCTGTAGGGATAAGAAGCTTGTCAATGCCTTAGGGGAGCACACAGTGGTAAAAGTTGGTAAAGAAGCAGTTACAATTCAGCAAAAAATATCTGTCATAAAGGGGTGCGCAACATAGAGGAACACAGAACACACCAACCGATTTTGGGTGGGAGAATTAGAGAAGTTCATGAATACCCTCTCTACTCACCTCAACTTTGTATTATGGAACGCCAATAAGATAATGCAGTGGGAATGTGAAAAATAGAAAGGGCTGTGTCTGAACACACTGTCCAATGGATGGTATTGTGACTTGGGAAGCTTCGGAGAGAGATAAAGAAGAAAATGATGGTTGGGGAGGTAAGGGGAACAATCCCCCTTTCTGATGAACCAATAAATTTTACACAGAGAAAATTAAGGTCCATGTCTACAGATCCATTGGAGCGATAACCACCCAGCTTGTAAACTGAGGTTTCTGTCACAGGAGTGATCAAACTTATTTATGCTGTTAAGGCAGCTGAAAGCTCTCTGTGACTCGGGTGTTAGTCACCATTATCTTCCCATTGGAAGAACATGGCTGGGAAGACCTGTGGCAGAAGAGCAGATAGGATATCGGTGAGGAAGGTTGGTGGGTTGGGGGAATCCGTAGCAATGGCTATCTTGTTCAAGCTATGAGCTCTGATGGGCTGGTGAGAAATTCTCTTCTCTCCCCTCACCCCTTGCATCCTGGAATCACGGAGATTTAATAGTGTGTTATTTTGAAATACGTAGTTTGCCAACATGAGCAGCTGTCATCATGAAAGCACAATATCCAGAGACTTACTCCTCAGGATTCACAATAACATGGGTTAAAGGACATTGCCCAAAATAAAATAATTACGTATGGTGAAAATACGACATCATCCCAAGAGCAACGTTTAAAGAAACAACAACAACAACAACAAACCCCAACCAACCAACGAACAAGAAATCCACTTAGTTTGTGTGATGCACTTGATACTTGGTTCTGTCCAAACGGAGGGATGGCCAACCTAGAGCTGAAAGGAAAAAGCGACCACAGGGCGCCCTCTGGTGGTGAGGCAGACCCACTGCAGTTGATGGCCCGCGTCCACGTCCCTGTGGGAGGAAACCGGGACATCTCAGGCTTTTAGTGTCCCAGATGTGGAGGGACATCTTCTGTCGGTTGAGAGAATGTTTTGAGAATTTTCTTGCTGGGCTGTGTGGCAATAAAATAGAAGAGCACTGTGGAGTCTTCATAAATGGCTCATTATTGAAGTGAAAATAATGCAGGAATAGCTCTACTGTCAGTCCCTGTGATAAATAGCTGCCTAACCCAGAACTAAGGGCCCTCTGCCTTCTGCAACCATCTCTCCTTCCCTCCTTGCTTTCTCAACTTTGCCGGCATTAACCAGCAAGGGGTACTCTCTCTTTGAAGCTGAATCTGTGTTATTGTACTGTGGAAACAGCAGTAATTGTGGTAACTCCCAAACTATTATGGGCTCTCCAGTCTAGGAGCCTTCAGGAAGTACAGATAGAAAGGGGACGGCTGGAAAGAAGGTAACCCAAATGACTCGTTGTCCTCTCACCCCAGGAGAGTTACCTGAGATACTGATCAATAAGCAGATGTTGCATTGCTCTTGGCCTATGTCCCTTGAGTGACAAAGGACCTGTGATTTCTGGAATAATGACTGGCGGTGCCACACGATATTTTAACTGCGGCACCTGAATAATGAGGAAGGCCATATAAACAACAGTACATCAGTGCTGCTGGGTTTTAGTCTCTGGCTAAAACTGACTGAGACACCCAAAGCCTGACGGAGATGACCACATTGGCAGTGGCAGTTCAGCAGGACAGACTTTCCCTGTCTGTGCCTGCACATCCTTGTTTCTCTGTAGGATCTTTTAGGCTCTTCATTTGTGTGTCACTACACAACAGCCAAGCCAAGTCACAGAGGATATTATCTGGTAACTCTTTCTTAGCAAAAAACTGGGGCAGTGCTGCGATCACTGCAGCAAAAGTTTGAGACAAGGAGCAGGCTGCAGCTTGACTCTGGTCACAGGTTTTGCCTGCCTGCACTTTAGCCACTAGATTCTTTTTCACTTCATGAATCTCTCAAAATCGTTCTTTGGTGATGGCAAAGAGTGCACGGGGCAATAATGGATTTACTTTCACACAAGTTTTGCTGCCACCAATTCTAGATCCTCTGGACAAACCTGGGTGAGTTGGGGAGGAGGACAGGGAGGGTGTGTGTCGCGGGGTGGGGCAGGGATAGAGCTACTCCTGATGGTGGAGCCTCCTGCAGCAGAAACATGGCCAGGCCACCACAGGGGACTTGGTGTCTAGCTTTACTTCACTTGAAGCAAAGCATATGGTGTATGTCTCTTCATTGACAGTCTGGAGGATCTACTTCTAGCTCATTTTGCTCAGGGCCAGTGACTCTTTTGGGGCAATGAAGCAGGAGTGGACCTTATGGACAGATGGTGACTTTCGGTTTGAAGGATATTCCAGAGGGAATCAACCAAACCAGCTTTTTTTTCACTCCTTTTTTTTTTTTAACAGCTAATTCAATGCAAATACTTTGAACATGTAAGTCATTTCCACAGTACATACTTTTAACCAAAACATCCACACCCAATGTCAATAGTTACAACATCCATTTTTATAACCACTTAAAATTTAAATTTTTAGTATTTTAATGTTCAAACTCCTGCCCAAAATATGAAGGCTGTCTGAAAAAAATCCAGCCATAAATGTCTCTCTTTTTCATAATACATAGCTGGATACTTTTCAGACAGCCCTCATATACTACAAATCACTATGTCAGAATGCTTGTTTATAACTTAAAGCCCTCCTGGAATCATCAAAGGGAAATATAAGGATGTGACCTATCTTGAGTGTACTGGGCATGTTCCCACCATGCTTTTGAAAAACATTCCATCACCACGAAAAGTTCTTTCCCTGCAAATTCTCAGGAAAATCACTTATCAAGAAAGTTCTATGGTCAGTTTTCATGGATGTGTGGGGGACTTGGGCAGAGTATGTTGAGTCAGCTCACCTGACTATAACCTATTGTAGACATTTGATAATCTCTAGGTATTAGACCACCAGGTAAATTTGTTAGCTAGCCCCAGATAATAGTTGTTTCCTTTTACTCTCCCATAAAGATCTTCCTGTCGGTGGATTACTCATGTTGAGAGCTCTGCATGCTACTGTTCAGCTGAATATCTGGTGCACACCCAGACAAGTCATGAGACTTTATATATGAATATGTACTGTGGAACTGTGTGATTTGATCAACAAGAAGAGATGTTCTTCTGATATTGAATTTCAAGCTGACAGATCATTCAAAATTGCTCTTCTAGGTTTGTTAGAGATTAGGTCCATACTGAGAGTCCAGGAATAAACATATATGCCAAGCTTGTCCAATCCGTGGTCCACAGACTGCATATGGCCCAGGATGGCTTTGAATGTGGCCCCACACAAATTTGTAAACTTTCTTAAAACATTACGAAAATTATGCATGGACTTTTTTTTTAATAGCTCCTCAGCTATTGTTAGTGTTAGTGTATTTTGTGTGTGGCCCAAGAGAACTCCTCTTCTTCCACTGTGGCCCTGGGAAGCCAAAAGATTGGATACCTGTGATATAGGCAGTCCTGTACTGTCTCACTTACTAAAGCCCAGAGTTTCAACTCTGAGGGTGAAACACAGATTTATAACATGTGTAGCTGGGTGTTCACCAAACAATAGCTCTTATTTGGGATATTTCATTGATTAATTAAAAAAAAAACATGTATTGAACAGTTAACTACATGTTAGGCAGTGAAGACATGAGAGGAAACAATAAATTTATCTTCTCAGATATATTTTTAAAAATGTTTACTGAAGTAATGGTACTGAAGAGCTTGTGATGGCAAGCAGCCATTTTCTACTTGGTCATTACCCTTCTCCAGCCTCTGCTTTAATCTATTCATGATTTGGAGTATATCAGGGGTCAGGATGGTGGACTAGGTAAATGTTCTGCTTGCCTCACAAACACATCAAAACTACAACTAAACTACAGAACTACCCTCACTGAGAATCACCTGAAATCTAGCTGAGCAGAAGTCTTATAACCATGGTCATACAGAAGAAGCCACCTCAAGACTAGTAGGAGGGACACAGACATGAAATGGACTGGTCCCACACCCACATGTGACCATTAGAAATTGGGAGGGCTATCTCAGCTGCAGAGGTTCCTCTGGAGGAATGGGGATCCCAGCCACACATCAAGATCCCCAGCTCAAGGTTCTAGTGCTGAGAAGCCAAGTCCTCATAACTTCTGGCTATAAAAACCAGAGGAGATTGTGGCTGAGTCTTAGGCACTTCTCTTAAAGCACCAGCACATGGACTTGCTGACAGACTGTCTCACTCTGAGCTCTGGTGCTGGTACAGCAGCATGAAAGTTGCCCAGGGACATGTAAGGAGGAACTGAATTGTCTGGCTTTAGGGTGAGGGCTAGAGAAGCAGCTTTCTTCCAGACAGAAGTGCTGGCAGAAGCCATTGAGTTTTTGTTGAGCCCTCCCTGCTCTCAGCATGCAGATACAAGTGGTTGCCATATCTGAGTCTCCATCAACCTGGTTAATACTATTTGCCCCACCCTGATGATTCCCTGAGACCTGATCCACCCAACTTTTGGGCACACCCAAGCTGCTTCCAGTGGATTTTACATATAAATGCCCTGTCTTGGCTCATGCTGTGGACTTTCCTAAAATCTTTCAAAGGTTCACATAATTTGAACAAGCAGCATCTGGCATCACCACGCCCCATACCTCTTACTGAGCAGCCTCAAGTCCAGCACTAGAGACAGAAGGCCTCAGTTCATAGCTGGGCCTCTCCAGGCACTGCTAAGTGCTAAGCCCAGTGCAGGTTGCAGCCATCTGTGGATTGTTTTGTGGCTTATGCCAGGTGGCCCTTGGGCAGGGTACAGTCTACTGCTGAAGTTGGCCTGTGGTGAGGCTTCTCCCAGGAGGCCATGGGTCCAGAACACCCAGTGGCTGGCTTTAGACCAAACCAGAGGACCACCTAGTCACCTCCAAAGACAACATATCCAAAGGACAGACTGGGCAGGCACCAGCACCGTGAAAATGTGAATCCTGCACCATATGGTCAGCCCTGAACAACAGATTCTCCACTGTAGTCATGGCCAGTCTTCACAGCCAATCAACCCTAGGGTCAATCCCTCCAAATGACATGCAAACAGAACCAAAGCTCAACTATGATAGGAGGGCACACACAACCTAAACAAGGGATACACCTGGAACACCTGGCTCAGGTGGCCAGGTAGGCAGCACCACTGGGCCCCACAGAACACCTACTATATAAGGCCACTCTTTTAAGACTGGGAGACATAACAGCCCTACCTAATACATAGAAACAGGTGCAGTAAGGTAGCCAAAATGGGGAGACAACAAAACGTGTCTCAAATAAAGGAATATATCAAAGCTCCACAAACAGAACTAAACCAGGGGTGTCCAATCTTTTGGCTCCCCTGGGCCACACTGGAAGAAGAATTGCCTTGGGCCACACATAAAATACACTAATACTAATGATAGTTGATGAACTAAAAAAAAAAGTCCATCCATAATTTTATAATGTTCTAAGAAAGTTTACAAATTTGTGTTGGGCCACATTCAAAGCCATGTTGGGCTGCATGCAGCTCATGGGCCACAGGTTGGACAAGCTTGAACTAAACAAAATGGAGACAAGCACTCTATCAGACACAGAGTTCCAAACATTGGTTATAAGAATGCTCAATGATCTCAGGGAACATTTTAACAAAGAGATAGGAAACAGAAATGAAGATAGAAAACATAAAATAGAACCAGTCAGGAATAAAGAATAAAATGACTGAGGCGAAGAATACATTAAAGGGAATCAACAGTAGACTAGATGAAGCAAAGGAGCAAATCAGTGATTTAGAAGATAAAGTAGCAGAAAACACCCAAACAACAGCAAAAAGAGAAAAAAATCCAAAAAAAGATGTTAGTTTAAGGGGCTCTGGGTCCACATCAAGTGTACCAACATTCACATTATAGGGGTACCAGAAAGAGAAGAGAGAGAGCAAGGAATTGAAAATTTATTTGAAGAAATAATGACAGAAAAATTCCCTAACCTGGCAAAGGAAATAGAGGTACATGCTGAGGAAGCACAGGGAGTCCCAAACAAAATTAACCCAAAGAGGCCCACACCAAGGTACATTACAATTAAAATGCCAGAGGTTAAAGATGAAAAAAGCATCTTAAAAGCAGCAAGAGAAAACCAATTAGTTACCTAGAAGAGTGTGCCCATAAAATTGTCAGCTGATTTTTAACAGAAACTTTAGAGGCCAGAAGGGATTGGCACAAAATATTAAAAGTGATGAAAAACAAGGAACTATAAGTATAACCAAGATTACTCTACCAAAAAAAGTTATCATTTAGGACAGATAGTGAATTCAGACAAGAAAAAGGTAAAGAACATAAAGGGGTTCATCACAATCAAACCAGCATTACAAGAAATATTACAGGAACTTCTTTAAGAAAAAGGAAAACAAAGATAAAAATATGAATAATAAAATGACGATAACTATTAATATATATCTATCAATAATTACTTTAAGTGTAAATGGATTAAGTGCTCCAATTAAAAGACAGGGTGGCTGAATTGATAAGAAATTAAGACCCTTACATATGCTATCTATAAAAAGACTCACTTCAGATCAAAAGACACATGGACTGAAAGTTAAGGGATAGAGAAAAGCTATTTCATGTAAATGTAAACAAACAAACAATATCTGGGATAGCAATATTTATACCAGAGAAAATAAACTTTAAAACAATGGTATAAGACAAAGAAGGATCCAGTAATCTGGCTTCTGGGTATTTTTCTGAAGAAATCTAAAACATGTCTTTGAAGGGAAATGTGCATCCATATGTTCATCACAGCATTGTTTACAATGGCCAAGGTGTGAAGGCCACCTGCGTGTCCATCAATGGATGAATAAGTAAAGATGAGGTGCTACATAAATGCAGTGGAATATTTCTCAGCCATTAAAAAGAATGAAATATTGCCATCTGCAACAACATGAATGGACCTTGTGGATATTGTGCTGAGTGGAATTAGACACAGAATGACAAATGCTATTTTATTTCACTCATACGTGAAATCTAAAGAACAAAATAAATGAACAAACAAAACAGAAAAAAAACTGATAGAACATTTTGATGCTTTTTAGATAGGACAGGGATTGGGGGTGGGTAAAGGGACTGAGAAGTACAAATTAGTAGTTACAAAATAGTCTTTGGGGTATAAAGTATAGCATAAAGAATATAGTCAGTAATATTATAATAACTGTGTATGGTGTCAGATGGGTGATTGCTTAGTAAGTTATATAAATGTCTAATCACTATGCTGTACATCTGAAACTAATATCATATTGTATATCAGCTGTAATTGAAAAATAAAAAATTATTAAAGTTTAAAAAATAAATAAAAAA
>PVJL010011869.1:0-40375 GCA_004026885.1 Lyroderma lyra | reverse complement strand
TACACTGCTGGTGGGAGTGCAAAATGGTACAACCACTGTGGAAGGCAGTGTGGAGGTTCCTCAGAAAATTGGGAATGGAGCTACCATTTGACCCAGCAATCCCCCTTCTGGGGATCTACCCAAAGAACTTGAAAACCTTTGTCCGCAAAGACTTATGTACCCCAATGTTCATTGCAGCGCTGTTCACAGTGGCCAAAACCTGGAAACAACCAAAGTGCCCTGCGACAGATGACTGGATAAAGAAGCTGTGGTACATTTACACAATGGAATATTACTCAGCTGTAAGAAAAGATGAAATAATGCCATTTGCAACAAAATGGATGGACCTGGAGATCATCATGCTAAGTGAAATAAGACAGACAGAAAAAATAAAGAACTGCATGATTTCACTCATATGCGGAATATAAAACTGAAAGCAAAGAAAAAAAGAAATGAACAAACAAATAACCCATGGACACAATCAATAGTTTAATGTTTATTTGGGGATGAGTGGGTTAGGGAGGTGAGAAAGGGGACGGGGTGGGAGAGGAAGAGGGGAAGGTAAATATAAGGTGATGGAAAGAGAAGTCACATTAGGTGGTGAACTTATTATACATCAAGTTGACAATGCACTGTAGAATGGTATGCCTGAAACCTATGTAATCCTTGCTAACAGATGTCACCCCAATAAGTCTAACAATAAAAATGAATTAAAAAAAAAAGAAAATACACCTTTTTGTAGAACTTGGGAGCTATTACTGGACCCTCCATTCCCTCAAGTCAGGAAACAGTCCCTTCAACTCTGGTGCCTTGAGGGCCCTGGCAGAATTGGTGGCCCCTTCCAGTGCCCACAGGCTTTAAGCATTCAGGATTTATAAAGCATTGTCTCAGGTACCAGGCTCCAAATCCCTTTGTCACTGGGGTGGTTTTGTGATGGACATGAATTACTATGGCTTAGAAAAGGGTCAAACAGCGAGCTGAAGCACTTACACAATGAAGACCAGCAGTGCTCTATGGCTTGGGCCATGTTAGAGCCACCACAGTAAGTCGTGGTGAAACACTTGAATCTACACAGATCCATTCAGATGTAGGGTCGTGGGAAACCTGAAAATGACACACAGCCACATCCATGGGTAGGAGCGGAACACATGAGACAATATAGAGCTGCACCAGAGTGCAGCTGCAAAACAACAGGGATGACACAGAGCAACATCACTGGTAGAAGAGGGACACATATTGTGTCCAGGAGCCAACCAAGAAAACGGTAGTAGGACATTTGAAGTTTTATGTACCCACAAGAGGGACACCTGGAGGAAACAAAAAGTCATTCTAATAATTGACATTGGGACACCTGTGGTGATGTAAAACCACCCCTGTAAACTTGAGATAAACACATTACATAACACGTATCCACTACTGTAAACATCAATGAAACACCTGAAATGACACACTGTTATTTCATGAGTGGCAATGGAACACCTGTGACATTGTGCTTTGTTCCTGGTGAGTTGTACTGGGATGCAGATGGGGATGCAGAGCCACTCTGACACATGTGAAATCATGGAAACCCTCCCAATATAACAGCCTTGGAGATTACAGGACAACATCCAGCTACTCCAGTGAGAGGCAGTGGGATATCTGGGTAATGTAAGGACAGCCCAATGAGCAGCAGTGGAATACCTGAAATAATGCACAGCCACCACGGTGAGTAACATTGTAACACCTGGAGCCACGATGAGCTCCACCAGTGTGTGGCAATGAGACATACATGATGATGCAGAACTACTCTGGTGAGAAGCAGTGACACACATAGAATGATGCATAGAAACCAAAGTAAACTGAAGTGGAACAACTGACATAACACAAAGCCAATTAATTGAGCAGCAGCAGTATACCTTGAATGATTAGGGCCACCCAAGTGATTGGAAGTGCACATGAGATGAAACAGTGGGATTCCTAGGAGGATGAAGGATACCTCAATGAGATGCAGTGGTGCATAGACAACTTTGCAAGCATCAATGTGGCAGTGGAACACCTGCGCTAATGCTAAGCCACGTCAGTCAGCAAAAGTTACCATATTAAATGACAATGAAGTCACTCCTGTAAGCCCCAGTAATGACCTGAAATGATGAGAAGCCACCTGCGTGAAAAGTAGTTGAACATAGGAGATGATACAGATCCACACTAATGAGCCGCATATGTATACCTAAGATGATGCGAATGATGCTCATGATCCAAAATGAAACACGTGAGACAATACAGAGCTACCCCAGGAAACGACAATGAGGCAATTCAAACAAAGCTGAGTTACACAAGTGAGTGGCCATGAACAACTTGATATGACACCAAGAAACCCCATTAGACGTTATTCGGACACGTCGGATGGTGCACAGCCATTGAAGGTGCAATAGTGAAACACCCAGGGACACAGAAAGCTGTTACATAAATGGCAGTAAAGCACTAGAAATGAAAGAGTGCTACTCTGTTGAGATGCATTGGAACACCTAGGATGACTTAGAGTCACCCCAATAAGCAGCAGTGAGGCAAATGGCACCATTCATAAGAGTGGCTTTGAGTCATGTGATACCACACAACGTCATCAGAGATGCAGTAAAACACCTTCTATAATGAGGTGCCACCCCAATAAGCAACAGGGGGATACCAGGAATGAGGATGAACTGCCACAGTGAACAGCAATGGGACATGTAGAATGAAACTGAATCACATCAATGAGATGCAGTACAAAACTTAGAAAAGCCAGAGCCTCCCAATTAATTAATAGTGTGAAACCTGGGACCATGTGGAACCTCCTATGTGACAGGCAGTGAAACACCTGTGACAGTACAAAGCCACTTAAATGAGTCACATAGGATGGCACAGAGTAACTCCAGGAAGCAGAAATTGAAAAACTGAAACTGCATGAAGTCAGTCTCAGAGAAATGAGGGAATAGAACTCTTAAGTGAATGACAGTAAAACAGGTAAGACAACACAGTTCTATCCCAGTCAGTGACAGTGGAAAACCTGCTGTGATGCAGGCTCTTGGATGTCAAACTGGAACACTGAAACCAAGCCTGGTGTAAAGTTTCAGTGATGCTTTGCAAAACATGTACCAGTTGTACATCAAGAAGTCACTGGGTAAAACATTGGAAACAGAAAAGTGTCTATAGGAGTTTCACTATGACAGCCCGCAGTATACAGAAACCGTAGAATGAACTATTTTGTCATGTGCGCTTCATTTCTAAAAACCTAGTTATTAACACATAAGATGGGATTGACATCTCTTATTATATAGATGTTACTGACTGCAAAGTTTCTGAGATGTTTCAAAAGAGCTGCAATTATGATATTATTGATGGAAGATGTTGGTCACTGTTTTATGGTGCCCAAATGTGCTTTACAAGAAGCTCATGTAATCATTAACTGGGGGAACGTCTCACTTTTTGTCAATCTTGCAATAAAGTCGTGGCATAATTTTTGATTCATTGTTCTTTAACAATCTCCCTACAAACTCCTCAAACTAGATGTTGTAAAGCCCTCTGCTGCCAAGTAAGAAAAACATCATGAAAGGCTAAAATAAACTCTCATCTTCATGCACCAACGTAGTTTTCACACAACACTGAATTCTGTTGAATAGTGGAATTTTTATTTTGTACTGCTTTTGTAAATTGTATGAACTTAAGAACATCAACAGTCACACTCAAAGCATTTTGTTTCTCTACTATTCTTGGGTGTCATCAAGTGGAACTTCAAGTTAGTTTTTACTGCTACTGCTTATAGAAGTAATTATGAAAACTTATGCATGCCATGTTTCCCTTATGTGCATGTCTACATTAGTAGTCACTAACTGCCTAGAGTGATAAAGATCCCATTTTCATGAAAAATGTGGCTTGAAATGATGAAACAAAATGCTTTGTCAAAAAGAGTTGCTTTACCTAAGTTCATAAAATGTGCACAAGCAGTGCCTCATAAAATATTCGACCACATAGAAGAATTAAGTGTTGGTGACATGTTTCTCAGATGTATGAAAATAAGAGGATTTCATGCAAATGATGAAGCGCTTCTTACTTTTGAGAAACGTCAGAGAATTCGCATCTAAAATGGCTCAGAGAAGCTTGCAAGTACATTGTAAGAAAATAATAAAAAATTGTTGCTGAATTTTCCTGTGAGATTAATGGAGTGAAAAGTTTCACTCAGTGAATGAGCAATTTAACTGAGTTTCTTCAATGTTTGAGCTCATACTGATGAATTACAAATAACTTGATAGAATGTCTTCAGTCAATAACATTAATTTGAAAAATTACCTGAAGACAACTGTAACTGACTGCAGTCAGTAACATGTGTAAAATATAAAAAGGCTTAAAGCACCTGTTCAATAATATAAGAACTTTGTTCTTTCAAAAAAGGTCAAAGGTTGACACGAGATTTTTACCTAACATTTTAAGCTTCTGTTCTTTTCTACAGTCTTTTTTGCCACCCACTAGCATTGCAACATTTTCTTGATAACTCTGTTACACATTCTGTTCAGCAACTGTGAAACTTTGCTTCAGATGTATTCTGTAGGAGAGGTAAATCTTGTAAAATGCATTCTATACAGTGCTCACTCAATGAGAAAAGAAGATACACAGAGTGCTTTAAATAAATGCAAGTCGAGCAAAGCTGTGTTTTGATTGTGATTAGGCATAAAACACTTCTGTTACCTTGTGAGTCCCAAAGAAATGTTCTTTTCACTATTTCGTTTGTTGGTAGTTTCCTTCTGTTTCTTGAGAAATGTAAAGTGTTCACTTTATTACCCAAAAACTAGTAGTCATTTAGTCTCAGGAGAGTCTGTGAGTTTTGAAAGTCCAAAGATTTTAGCACCATACAAAAAGTTTCTGTGACATATCTCCAAAGATTTTGTTTGTGGGAAACATACTAGCAAAATTTTCTCCACAAACCATGGCTGTAACAAGAATTCTTGTATTGCTTTTCAGCCTTTTGGTTGAGATCGTGTTGTAGCCATTCTTAGCAGAATACTTGTGTGTTTTTCCACAAATAGATTTTACTTATGTAGAACGTTTAAAGTTTTGCTTTTATACACCTTTCTCTGAGTGAATGGCATAAGTCATATAACCAAAAATAACATTTCAAACAAATGTAAAGTGGTGGCATTTATTCTGAGCAGCTTTTCCTCAAACAGTACATTTAAGGCTGCAAGAATTCAGAAAGTATCTTATTTCAGACAATGCAAACCCACCTTATTTAATGCCAGTTTGACACCTGAGATGATGCAGAACCACCCCAGTAATGCAGCAGTGAGATACTTCAAACAACAGAGACAACGTACAAAATGCAAGTGTGAAAGAATTAGGACATGTGCATCCACCTCCGTGAAAGGCACTGGGAAACTTGAAATAATGCAGACAGTGATTTGTAATAAAAGACAGATGACAAAGAGCAACCTCAATGAGTGATCAGGGAGAACCCAGGATGATGTGAAGCCACCCCGGAGAACAGGAGTGGGACAGCAAGGGTGAATCAATGCTTCCCATGTTAGGAGCAGCAGAATCCAGAGATGAAATGATGTCATTTTTAGGAAAGGCATTAGGACGCCAAGAACAACACAAACTAACCACTATGCAGATCCATCATGAAAGTGTCTCACTGATCTAAATTGTGTTACTTTTGAGTAATATAAGGTGTCTCACTGCTGCTTAAAATTTGTTACTTGTGTTGCCTTAGGTGATTGACAGCTAGTTAATAGTGTGGCTTTTTGTAAATGTTGGTGTTACACTGTCATCCCCAGTGTGTCTTTATACCATACCATGAGTTTTACTGCCAATCCCGAGAGATAATCTGTGTCATTCCCAGTGTCTCACTTATGCTTTCCTGGTAGGCTTCATATCATGTAATGTGTCCAAATACTGCTCCATGCGATGGGTCTGTGTTAAAACTGAAGTTACACTACCACTCTCTAGGATGGTGATATTGTAGTGTACTTCAGTGGGACAACTCAGATTTTGCAAAGAAACTCAGAGTGATATAGTGAACTTTCCGGATTCAGAGAGAGCTTTGAAACACGTGTGATGACATAGTGCAACTTTGGTGAGGTGCATTGGAACACCTAGAATGGACTCGGAACCACCTGAACAAGCAGCAGTGAGGTACATCAAACCACACAAATTCACGCAGAGTTCCCTTGAGACATGCTATACTTCATAAAGTCATCAGAGAAGCAGTGAAACACCTCCAATAATGCAGAGTCACTCCAGGAGCAGTAGTGGGATACATAGAATAAGGAGAAGGCACCAGACTGAGCAGCAATCAGACATTTGGATTAAACCAAGCCACCGCAATGAGATTCAACAGAACACCTGAGAAAGCCGGGAGCTACTCAGTTAAATAACAGTTCCAAATTTGGAATCATGGCTAGACATGCGAGAAGCAGTGGAACACATGTAATGGTGCACAACCACTTGAGTGTGACACATAGGATGACACAGTGTGACCCCAGTGGAGGTGGGAAAACTAAGACTGCACGAAACCAGAACTCAGGGCAGCTGAGGAATATGTTGAACATTTTTGTCACCTAAGTGAGTGAAAGTAATACACGTCAGACAACATAGGCCCGTCCCCGTGAGTGGTAGTGATTACAGAAAACCTAGGATGATGCAGGCTTATGGATGTTTATTGAGTACAAATCTGGTCTAAAACTTCAGGGATGTTTTACAGAACGTGTACCAATTGTACATGAAGAAATTACTTGGTAAATGATGGGAAGCAAATAATGTTTGTAGAAATGAAACTGTGAAAAACCCCAGTTTAAAAAAATTAATAACAACAGATTTGTCAACTGAGTGTTTTATTTGAAAGAACAAAGTTTTTCAACACATTATTTACCAGACGTGTTTGGCTTCTTTTATTATACAGGGTTGACTTACAGAAGAGTTTCTGAGCTGTTTCAAAGAGACTACATTTACTATATTATTGATAGAAGACCTTTGGCACTGTTTTATGTTACCCACATTTTGTTTATAACAAGGAGTTCTTCTACAGTTACTCAGTAAAAGTGTTAATTAAGGAAATAAGCATTTTCGTAGCAAATAAAAAAACCCTCATGAACTGCTTGAATAAACTCTCATCTTCATGCACCAATATACCATTCTGCCAACACTGAATTTTTACTTAAGCTGTGAAGGTTCTCTTTTGTACTGCTTTTACAAGTTAGATGTCAGCTTTTCAGGATGTGGTAGGTCTTCTTTTCCCCAACATAGCTTTCACACAACACTGAATTCTGTTGAATAGTGGAGTTTTTATTTTGTACTGCTTTTGAAAATTGTACGAACTTAAGAACATCAACATTCACACTCAAAGAGTTTTGTTGCTGCACTTTTCCTGGATGTTAGTTATCAAGTGAAACTTCAAGTTTGTTTCTTACTGCTACTGTTGATAGAACTACATATGAAAAATTACAAATGCCACATATGCTTTTCATATGTGGGTATCTGCATTAGCAGAAACCACCTGCCTAAAGTGAAAACGGTCTAGTATTTACAGAGAAAGGTGGCTGGAAATGATGAAAAAAATACTTTCACAAAAATTGTTGCTTTATCTCAGTTTATAAAACACGCAGAAGCAGTGTATCATAAAATATTCAACCACTTAGAAGAATTAAGTGTTGTTTACAAGTTTGTCAGGTGTATGAAAATGAGAGGAATTCATGCAAATGATGAAGCGTTTCTTACTTTTGAGAGCAATCAGAGAACATCCATCAAAAATTACTCAGGTAAGTTTGCAAGTACGTTGTAGGAAAACAATGAATCACAAATTATTGCAGAACTTTCCTGTGAGATTTATGAAAAGTGGAAAGTTTCATCCAGTGAATGAGTTGTTTTACTGGCTTTCCTCAATATTTGAACTCATACTGAAAATTGTTCTGGTAACAAATAACTTGAAGGAATGCACTAATTCGAAAAAAAATTACCTGAAGACCACAGTAACTGTCCACAGTCAGTAACATTTGTAAAATGTAAAAAGACTTAAAACATCTGTTCAATAATATCAGAACTTCGTTCTTTTAAAAAAGCCAACAGTTCGCCTGAGATTTTTACCTAACATTTTTAGCTTCTGTTCTTTTTTACAAAATCTTTTATGCCACCCACTAGCATCCCAAAATTTTCTTGATAACTCACTGTTACAAATTCTGTACAGCATCTCTGAAAATTTACATCAGACTTGTATTCTGAAGGAGAGTTAACTATCCATGTAAAATGCATGCTACATGGTACTCGCTCAATGAGGAAAAAAAGATACACGGAGTGTTTTACTTAAATTCAAGTTAAGCAAAATTGTGTTTTGATTGTGATAGGGCATGATCCACTTCTGTTACCTTGTGAGCCCCAAAGAAATGTTCTTTTTACTATTTCGTTTGTTGGTAGTTTTCTTCAATTTCTTGAGAAATGTAAAGTTTTCACTTTATTACCCAAAAACTAGTAGCATTTAGTCTCAGGAGAGACTGTGATTTTACCACCATACAAAAAAATTTCCATGACTTATCTCCAAAGATTTTTCTTGTGGGCAACATACTAGCAACAATTTCTCCACAAACTATGGCTCTAACAAAATACTTGGATTGATGTTCAGTCTTTTGTTTGAGATCAGGTAGTAGCTAGTCTTAGCACAATACTTGAGTGTTTTTCGTCAAATAGCATCTACTTATGTAGAATGTTTGAATCATTGCTTTCGTACACCTCTTTCTGAGTGAATGGTGTGAATCATTTTCCCACAAACAGTATTTCCAACAAACGTAAGTGGTGGCATTTATTCCGACCTGCTTTTCCTCAAACAGTACATTTAGGGCTGCAAGAATTCAGAAAGTATCTTATTTCAGACAATTCAAAGCCACCTATTTAGTGCCAATGTGACACCAGGGATGATGCAGAACAACCCTACTATGCAGCAGTGAGATAGTTCAAACAACAAGGAGAACATAACAAATGCTAATATGAAAGAATTAAGACATGTGGCGTCACCTCAGTGAATGGCACTGGGAAACTTGAAATGATGCAGACAGTGATCTGTAATAAAAGACAGATGACAAAGAACAACCCGAGTGATTTATCAAAGAGAACCCAAGATGATGACACCCACCCCAGTGAACGGCAGTGCAACAACAGGAGTGAATCAAAGCCACCCAAGTTACGAGCAACGGAACCCAAAAATTAAGTGAAGCCATTTTAAGGGAAGGCGTTAGGACTCCAAGAACAACACAAACTAAGCACTATGCAGATCCATCATGAAAGTGTCTCCCTGATACAAGTTAGGTTACTTTTGAATAATTTGAGGTGTCTCACTGCTGCTTAACGTTTGTTACTTTTGTCGTCTTTGACTTATTACTGCTAGTTAATAGTGTGGCTTTGATCCATACCTTGAGTTTTACTGTCAATCCCTGGACTGACTGTTTTGTTCCCAGGGTCTCACTTATGCAGTCTCAATAGGCTTCACATCATGTAATGTGTCCAAGTGCAACTCCCTGGGGTGGGTCTGTATTAACAATGAAGTTACCCTACCACTCTCTAGAGTAGTCATATTTCAGTTCAGGGGCCTTTAGGTCACTTTGTAAGGTGGCTTTGTATTATCCCTGGTGCCTCACTGCTACTAAATATGTACCTTAAGATTGTCTCAGGGGTGTCACTGTGGTGGCTCCTTATCATTCTGAGCATGCTAAAGACACTCTTTGTGGTGCCTTTCCATCAATTCATGAGTCCCATTGCCACCGATTGGCATTGCTTCATTTTATTACAGGTGTTGCACTGCCACTCACATTATTTATCTGCATCATCCTAATTATCTCTTGGCCATTCAGTGATGTTGGTATGAGTCATTTCATGTTTCCCATTGTTACTTACTGAAGTAGTTCCATGTCTTCTCTGGTGTTTTACTACTGCCAAGAGTTGTGGGGATCTCTAAACCCACGTGACGCAATACAACTCCCTGAGGTGGCTCTGCATTGGGTCTGGGGTGCCACAGCCACTCACTAGGGTGGGTCTTTGTTCTTCTTGTCTTTAAGGCTACTCCCTGGAAAGTCTTCCAATCATCCCTGGTTTACCACTACAACTCATTGGGATGGGTTTGTGCTCTTATTGATATCTTGAGGCCATTTTTTTTTAGAATGGCTTCATGTCATCCTTGGATTTCCACTGCTGCTTATGGGGTGGGTTTGATTAATCCTTGCTTTTACATTGCTGCTTACTGGTGTGACTGAGCATCATCCCAAGTGTCCCCTGTTTATTCATTAGGGTTGCTTCCTGTAATTCTGGTTTTCATTTCTATGTACTGGGTCTCTCCTCATCATCCCACTTCTCAGTGCCATTCACCGATGTTATTTTGTGCTGCCCCAGACATTTCACTGCTTCTCACTGGGGTGACTCCACATTATTCGAATTGTTTCACTGATATATTTTGTGTTGTCTGTGTGTTGTCTGATACATATCACTGCTGCATACTTACATGGTTCTGCATCCTGCCAAGAGACTCTCTCCCACTTAATAAGGTGGCTTTATGTCTTCTTAGGTAAGACACTTTCAGAATTATTGCAGCCCTAAATTTACTGTTTGAGAAAAAGTTTTGGTAGAAAGACCATTTCTATTTACTGGAAGTACTGTTTGTGAAAGGATGAATCCCAGCATCCACTCTCAGAAAAAGGTGTATAGAAAAGATGCTATAAACATTGTACGTTAGTGGATGCTATTTGGTGAAAATCCACATTTTTCTGGTAAGACTAGCTACTACACTTTATCTCAGCCAAATTTGTTGAGAAGCAATAATGAGTATTCTTGTTAGAGTCATAGTGTGTGGAGAAATTTTCTGCAATATATTTCCCAGGAACAAAATGTTTTATAGATATGACATGGAAATGTTTTCTATGGTGGTAAAATTCTTGAACTTTCCAAACACACAGACTCTAGAGAGACTGAGGAAGGCCTACCATTTCATCAGAGAATAAAGTAAAGCTTTTACATTTCTTAAGAAACTGAAGAAAATTACCAAGAAAACTATAAAAGAAATGTTTTTTAGAATAAACAAGGTAACAGAAATTTTGTATTCCACCTATCACAATCAAAACACAGGTTTGTTTGACTAGTGTTCATGTAAAGCACTCTATGTATCTTATTTTAGCTTTGAAAAAGTACCATAACTATGCATTTTACAAGTATAGTTAAGTTGCTTATGGATTACCAGTCTGGTCCTAAGTTTCAGTGATGCTGTACAGAATGTGTGACATAAATTTATCAAGTCTAACAATAAAAATGAATTTTTAAAAAAAGAAAACATTGGGTACTTGTGGGTAAAATAAAATGTACACAGGGAAAACAGAAGCTTAAAGTGTTAGGTTAAAAAATCTCATATTGTGTGCATTTTGTAAAAGAAACATGTTCTTCAATTATTGAATCAGGATGTTTAAGTCTTAAATTTTACAAATGTTACTGACTGTAGGCATTCACAATCATTTTCAGGTAAATTTCAAATTAGTGTGTTATTGACTAAAGACATTGACACAAGTCACTTCATCAAGATAGGTTCAGAAACTGAGAGAAAATTACTATACATGTTTATTCACTAAGTTCAACATCTCAATTTTCATAAATTCTGCAGAAAAGTTCTGCAATCATTTTTTACATCCTAATTGGAATTTTTCTGAACTTTTTTGGATGAGTGATCTGTGAGTGATCTCATAAGTGACAAATACCTCAGAATTTGCTTGTATTATCTGTCATTTTCATGCACAAAAATGTGTCACCAACACTTAATTCTTCCTCGTGGTTGAATATTTTATTACGCACTGCTTTTGCAAATTTTATGAAATTAAGCAAATCAACATTTTTGTGAAATCATTTTGTTTCTTTAGTTTCAGCCATATAGATTGTGAAAATATTAGTTAAGTCACTTAAGATACTGGTAACGGTGATACCCACATATTAAAAATCATGTACAATACATGTACCTTTTTATGTATATATGTGCAGTAGCAGTCAGAAACTATCTTGAACACTTTGTGTCACTAAATAACTAACATCCCTGAAAAGTACTTCAACAAAAAGCTTTTACTGTGAATGTTGATTTACCTAAGTTCATAAAATTTGTGAAAGCAGTACAAAACATAAAGTTCATTGCTCAAGTAAAAATTCAGTGTTGGCAGAACGGCATATTGGTGCATGAAGATGAGAGTTTATTTGAACAGTTCATGAGCTTTTTTATTTGCTAGGAATGGGCTTAAAACTATGTATAGAAAAGCATTTATCCAACCACATTATTAGAGAACAATGAATAAAAAATTATGCCATTACTTTACTGCAAGTTTATAAAAAGTGAGAAGTGACATTTCCTTAATGAACATGTTTACTGAGTAACTGGAAAGACTTCCTTGTTATAAACAAAATGTGGGTAACATAAAACAGTGCCAAAGGTCTTCTCTCAATAATATAGTAAACGTAGTCTCTTTGAAACAGCTCAGAAACTTTTCTGTAAGTCAACCCTGTATAATAAAAGAAGACCAACACGTCTGGTTAATAATGTGTTGAAAAGTTTGTTCTTTGAAATAAAACGCTCACTTGACAAATCTGTTGTTATTAATTTTTTTAAAGTGGAGTTTTCCAGTTTCATTTTTACAAACATTATTTGCTTCCCATCATTTACCAAGTAATTTCTCCATGTACAATTGGTACACGTTCTGTAAAACATCCCTGAAGTTTTAGACCAGACTTGTACTCAGTAAACATCCATAAGCCTGCATCATCCTAGGTTTTCTGTAATCACTACCACTCACGGGAACGGTCCTATGTTGTCTGACGTGTATTACTTTCACTCACTTAGGTGACAAAAACGTTCAACATATTCCTCAGCTGCCCTGAGTTCTGGTTTCATGCAGTCTTAGTTTTTCCACCTTTACTGGGGTCACACTGTGTCATCTTATGTGTCTCACTCAAGTGGTTGTGCACCATTACATGTGTTCCACTACTTCTCACTGAGGTGTCTTCCCATGGTTCCAAGTTTCAAACTGTTGTTTTAATTGAGTGGCTCCCAGCTTTTTCAGGTGTTCTATTGCATTTCATTGTGGTGGCTTGGTTTCATACCAGGTGTCTCATTGCTTCTGACTCTGGTGCCTCTTCCTTATTCTATGTATCCCACTACTTCTTCTGGAGTGACTCTTCTTCTGGTGTTTTACTGCTTCCCTGATGGCTTTCTGATGTATAGCACCACTCTCCTTGGGTGAATTTGTGTGTTCCAATGTACCACTGCTGCTTATTCGGGTGGCTCCGAGTCCATTCTAGGTGTTCCAATGCACCTCACCAGAGTTGCACTGTGTCATCACACATTTTTCAGTGCCAATTATGTAGCAGCTCTCTGTGAATCCAGGAAATTCACTATATCACTCTGATTATCCCTGAAAAATCTCAGGTGTCTCATTGAAGTTCACTACAATATCACCACCCTAGACAGTGGTAATGTAACTTCAGTTTTAACACAGACCCATCGCATAGAGTAGTGTTTGGTCACTTTACATAATGTGAAGCCTACCGAGAAATCATAAGTGAGGCACTGGGAATGATGCAGAGTCACTCCAGAGATTGGCAGTATAACTCATGGTATGGTGTAAAGACACACTGGGGATGACAGTGAAACACCAACATTTACAAACAGCCACACTATTAACTAGCTGTCAATCACCTAAGGCAACACAAGTAACAAACTTTAAGCAGCAGTGAGACACCTTATATTACTCAAAAGTAACCCAATTGAGATCAGTGAGACACTTTCATGATGGATCTGCATAGTGGTTAGTTTGTATTGTTCTTGGTGTCCTAATGCCTTTCCTAAAAATGACATCACTTCATCTCTGGGTTCTGCTGTTCCTAACATGGGAGGCATTGATTCACCCTTGCTGTCCCACTTCTGTTCTCTGGGGTGGCTTGGCATCATCCTGGGTTCTCCTTGATCACTCATTGGGGTTGTTTTTTGTCATCTCTCTGTTATTACGGATCACTGTTGGCATCATTTCAAGTTTCCCAGTGCCATTCACGGAGGTGGTTGCACACGTCCTAATTCTTTCACACTTGCATTTTGTACGTTGTCTCTGTTGTTTGAAGTATCTAGGGTGGTTCTGCATCATCTCAGGTGTCGAACTGGCATTAAATAAGGTGGGTTTCATTGTCTGAAATAAGATACTTTCTGAATTCTTGCAGCCTTAAATGTACTGTTTGAGGAAAAGCTGCTCAGAATAAATGCCACCACTTTACATTTGTTTGAAATGCTGTTTTTGGTAATATGATTCACACCATTCACTCAGAGAAAGGTGTATAAAAGCAACACTTTAAACGTTCTACATAAGTAAAATCTATTTGTGGAAAAACACACAAGTATTCTGCTAAGAATGGCTACAACACGATCTCAACCAAAAGGCTGAAAAACAATACAAGCATTCTTGTTATAGCCATGGTTTTTGGAGAAAATTTTGCTAGTATGTTTCCCACAAACAAAATCTTTGGAGATATGTCACAGAAACTTTTTGTATGGTGCTAAAATCTTTGGACTTTCAAAACTCACAGACTCTCCTGAGACTAAATGACTACTAGTTTTTGGGTAATAAAGTGAACACTTTACATTTCTCAAGAAACAGAAGGAAACTACCAACAAACAAAATAGTAAAAAGAACATTTCTTTGGGACTCACAAGATAACAGAAGTGTTTTATGCCCAATCACAATCAAAACATAGTTTTGCTTGACTTGCATTTATTTAAAGCACTCTGTGTATCTTCTTTTCTCATTGAGTGAGCAAGGAGAGTTACCTCTCCTACAGAATACATCTGAAGCAAAGTTTCACAGTTGCTGAACAGAATGTGTAACAGTTATCAAGAAAATACTGCGATGCTAGTGGGTGGCAAAAAAGACTGTAGAAAAGAACAGAAGCTTAAAATGTTAGGTAAAAATCTCATGTCAACCTTTGACCTTTTTTGAAAGAACAAAGTTCTTGTATTATTGAACAGGTGCTTTAAGCCTTTTTATATTTTACACATGTTACTGACTGCAGTCGGTTACAGTTGTCTTCAGGTAATTTTTCAAATTAATGTGTTATTGACTGTAGACATTCTCTCAAATTATTTGTAATTCATCAGTATGAGCTCAAATATTGAAGAAATTCAGTAAAATAGCTCATTCATTGAGTGAAACTTTCCACTTCATAACCTCGCAAGAAAATTCAGCAATAATTTTTTATTCGTTGTTTTCTTAACAATGTACTTGCAAACTTCTCTGAGCTGTTTTAGATGCGAATTCTCTGATGGTTCTCAAATGTAAGAAGTGCCTCATCATTTGCATGAAATGTTCTTATTTTCATACACCTGAGAAACATGTCACCAAAACTTAATTCTTCTGTGTGGTCGAATATTTTATGAGGCACTGCTTGTGCACATTTTATGAACTTAGGAAAAGCAACTTTTTTTGTCAAAGCATTTTGTTTCATCATTTCAAACCACATTTTTCATTGAAATGGGAACTCTATCACTTTTAGGCAGTTGGTGACTACTAATGGTGATACCCACTTATGGAAAACATATGGCATGCGTAATTTTTCATATATACTTCTATAAGCAGTAGCAGTAAAAACTAGCTTGAAGTTCCACTTGATGACTAACACCTAAGAATAGTAGAGAAACAAAATGCTTTGTGTGTGAATGTTGATGTTCTTAAGTTCATACAATTTGCAAAAGCAATACAAAATAAAAACTCCACTATTCAACAGAATTCAGTGTTGTGTAAATGCTACGTTGGAGCATGAAGATGAGAGTTTATTTGAGCCTTTCATGATGTTTTTCTTACTTGGCAGCAGAGGGCTTTACAACATCTACTTTGAAGAGTTTGCAAGGAGGTTGTTAAAGAACAATGAATCAGAAATTATGCCATGACTTTATTGCAAGATTGACAAAAAGTGAGATGTTCCCCCAGTTAATGATTACATGAGCTTCTTGTAAAGCATATTTGGGCACCATAAAACAGTGACCAATGTCTTCCATCAACATTATTGTAATTGCAGCTCTTTTGAAACATCTCAGAAACTTTGCAGTCAGTAATATCTGTATAATAAGAGATGTCAATCCCATCTGATGTGTTAATAACTAGGTTTTTAGAAATGAAGCGTACACATGACAAAATAGTTCATTCTACGGTTTCTGTATACTGCGGGCTGTCATGGTGAAACTCCTATAGACACTTTTCTGTTTCCAATATTTTACCCAGTGACTTCTTGATGTACAACTGGTACATGTTTTGCAAAGCATCACTGAAACTTTAGACCAGGCTTGGTTTCAGTGTTCCAGTTTGACATCCATGAGCCTGCATCACAGCAGGTTTTCCACTGTCACTGACTGGGATAGATCTGTGTTGTCTTACCTGTTTTACTGCCATTCACTTAATAACTCTGTTCAAGGTATTCCCTCGTTGCTCTAAGTACTTGCTTCATGCAGTTTCAGTTTTTCAGTTTCTGTTTCCTGGAGTTACTCTGTGCCATTCTATGTGTCTCATTTAAGTGGCTGTGTTATGTCACAGGTGTTTCACTGTCTGTCACAGAGGAGGCTCCACATGGTCCCAGGTTTCACACTATTAATTAATTGGGTGGCTCTGGTTTTTCTAAGTTTTGTACTGCATCTCACTGAGGTGAATCGGATTCACTCCACATGTCCGATTGCTGTTCACTGTGGCGGCTCCCCCTCATTCCTGCTATCCCTCTGTTGCATACTGGTGTGGCTCCCCATTACAGAAGGTGGTATTGTGAGGTATCACATGGCTCGAAGCTACTATTTTGCATGGTGCCATTTGCCTCACTGCTGCTTATTGGGGTGACTCTAAGTCATCCTAGGTGTTCCAATGCATCTCACAAGAGTAGCACTCTTTCATTTCTAGTGCTTTACTGCCATTTATGTAACAGCTTTCTGTGTTCCTGCGTGTTTCACTATTGCACCTTCAATGGCTGTGCACCATCCGACGTGTCCCACTGACGTCCAATGGGGTTTCTTGGTGTCATATCAAGTTACTCATGGCTACTCACTTGTGTAACACAGCTTTGTTTGAATTGCCTAATTACTGGGGTAGCTCTGCTTTGTGTCACGTGTTTCATTTTGGGTCATGAGCGTCATTCGCATCATCTTAGGTATACATATGCGGCTCATTAGTGTGGATCTGTATCATCTCTCATGTTCATCTACTTTTCACGCAGGTGGCTTCTCATCATTTCAGGTCATTAGTGGGGCTTACAGGGGTAACTTCATGTCATTTAATATGGTAACTTTTGCTGACTAAGGTGGCTTTGCATTAGCACAAGTGTTCCACTGCCACATTGATGCTTTGCAAAGGTGTCTATGCACCACTGCATCTCATTGAGGTATCCTTCATCCTCCTAGGAATCCCACTGTTTCCTCTCATGTGCACTTCCAATCATTTGGGTGGCCCTAATCATTCAGGGCATACTGCTGCTGCTCAATTAATTGACTTTGTGTTATGCCAGTTGTTCCACTTCACTTTACTTTGGTTTCTATGCATCATTCTATGTGTGTCACTGCTGCTCACCAGAGTAGTTCTGCATCATCACGTATGTCTCATTGCCATACACTGGTGGAGCTCATCATGGCTCCAGGTGTTACAATGTTACTCACTGTGGTGGCTGTGCATCATTTCAGGTATTCCACTGCTGCTCATTGGGCTGTCCTTGCATTACCCAGATATCCCACTGCCTCTCACTGGGGTGGCTGGATGTGGTCCTGTAATCTCCAAGGCTGTTATATTGGGAGGGTTTCCATGATCTCACATGTGTCAGAGTGGCTCTGTATCTCACCAGGAATGAAGCACAATGTCACAAGTGTTCCATTGCCACTCATGAAATAACAGTGTGTCATTTCAGGTGTTTCATTGATGTTTACAGTAGTGGATATGTGTTATGTAATGTGTTTATCTCAAGTTTACAGGGGTGGTTTTACATCACAACAAGTGTCCCACTCTCGATTATTAGAATGGCTTTTTGTTTCCTCCAGGTGTCCCTCTGGTGGGTACATAAAACTTCAAATGTCCTACTATCGTTTTCTTGGTTGGCTCCTGGACACAATATGTGTCCCTCTTTTACCAGTAATGTTGCCCTGTGTCATCCCTGGTGTTTTGCAACTGCACTCTGGTGCAGCTCTATATTGTCTCATGTGTTCCGCTCCCACCCATGGATGTGGCTGTGTGTCATTTCAGGAGTCCCACGACCCTGCATCTGAATGGATCTGCGTAGCTTCAAGTGTTACACCACCACTCACTGTGGTGGCTCTAATATGGGCTAAGCCAAAGAGCTCTGCTGGTCTTCATTGTGTAAGTGCTTCAGCTTGCTGTTTGACCCTTTTCCAAGGCCATAGTAATTCATGTCCATCACAAAACCACCCCAGTGACAAGGGATTTGGAGCCTGCTTCCTGACACAATGCTTTACAAATCCTGAATGCTTAAACCCTGTGGGCACTGGAAGGGGCCACCTATTCTGCCAGGGCCTTCCAGGCACCAGAGTTGAAGGGTCTGGTTCCTGACTTGAGGGAATGGAGGGTCCAGTAATAGCTCCCAAGTTCTACACAAAGATGTATTTTCATGTAGGAACTTCATTTCCTAAATGTTGACAACTAATCTTAGGGACAATCAGAAAAAATTTGACATGATGAGGGTCCAACAATGACACACCCAAGATAGAGACCAGCCAGAGACTGGAAGCTTCACCTGTGACACCTGGGAGTGGCAGATATTAGGAGCCACTTGCACCCCAACTCCATTCCATGTAAAGAAAGACACATGTCTATCTAGGTGCCAAGTTACAGGGTTCAATCAGAAAGTAGCTGGTTACACTGGCATGGCAACATGCTTTCCACCTTAGATGTCAACTACTCAGGATGTGGTCCATCCTCCCTGGACGTGTCAGTCACTGATGGGCTCTGAGGGCATGAAGAAGACCTCAACTTGAAGGAAAGCTTTGGGGGCCTCTAAGGTGTTTCCAACCCATAGATCAATCTGCAATCTTTGAACACCTTGGGTTACAGTAGACCTCAATTTTTAGCAAACAAGAACTTCAAAGAGAGAGTGCTATGGTATATATCTAGCTAGAGATCACCTTAGTCTTGCCCCACAATTAGCCCTAAAACCTACATCAACCTAAAAAATGAATAGCCTTGATACCTGTGAATGACAGTATCCTCTGAATCAAGATGAGAAACATCCAAGTCTTCCCAGCATGAGTGCCTTTTTTATTCAGGAGCCCTGAAGTGTTCATCTGCAGTAGTATGTGCAGTGAGACTGACTAACTCTCCCCCAGTACTTCTGAGCTGTGTTTGCTGGCATGACACAAGCACCCTTAATTGTGCAGAGTGCTTGAAGCTCAGACCTGTGACTCCCACCACACACATAAGAATTCAGAGCTCAAAAGTGCAAGCCAGTCTTCTTTTGGGATACAGCAGGACTGTAGCTTAGCCTGAGGGCAAGTATCCAATACAAAGCATGACTCCGCTTATCTCCAGGCCAGAAGCCATGCAGCCCCAATCCCATGCCCATGCCATGATGCTCTTGAGGCTGTCTTCTCCCAGGGGGTTTCTACAAGACCCAAAGAGGGCCATGAGTTGTCACCACTTTCAAGAGACCTTAGAGTATTCTCAAACAAGGAAGAAGTTGGGACCTGAGTGGTTTTTATTATAAATACTCTTCTCCTGAATCGAGTATTGGGCTCCAGGCTAGTGTTCAGGGAAATGAAGAACCAGAGACATGCACTGGTTAGGAGGAAGGCAATGGGGACAGGTATAGGGCAGCTCCATCCCATCCAGTCCCAAGCAGATATTGTGAGAAACAGAGTTCCCAATTACACCTCATTAAGGGGCATATGCCAAGCATTGTACAAATCATCAGTGATGCCACGTGGATGCCTCCTAGAAAGGACTCTCACACAGAGAACCAGTAAAGTGAGAACTAACAGGCTCCATCTATTCTGAAAAGGCTCCTTGCCAGAAGGTAAACACCTCCTCCTGATCTTAGGTTCAGGGTATTTCTAACTTCAATTTGGATAGGCGAGATCATCCTGTACACACACAAGTGCAATGAAGTAGTTGTTCCTGCATACTGCTAATATGATCAACACAGTTAGACTTACAGCTCACCAGCCACAGACCCAAAATAGGGAAGAGCCAGAGACTTGGAGCTTCTGTTACTGGCATCTGGGGTTGGCAGACATTAGAGCCAATGAACCCATCAACTGCACCCCATGGATCATGAGGTGCCATAGGGCTGAGTTATGGTGTACCCAGCAAAGAGCTTGGCCTAGTCCTGCCTTTCACCATGCCTTGGAAACTACATCAGCCTCAGAGATGAGTATCCCTGACGCCTGTGAATTACAGTATTCTCTTGGTTCAGGTGAAACCTACAACCCCTTCCAGCATGGATACCCTGTATTTCAAGAGGCAGACGGTATTTTGCTCTGCATTAGTTGGTGTGCTTTGAGACTGGCCAATGTTCCACCCAATACTTCTGGGCTTAGATTGGCAGCATGTGAGAGGCACCCTGACTTCGGCAAAGTACCACAAGCTCAGACCAGTAAATCCCGATGGCTCATATTAAAACTCAGAGCACAGACATGAACCCTAGCCAGCCTTTGAGATACACAAGGAGCAGAGCTTAGGCCAGAATCAAGAGACCATGGCACCACACAACTCAACTGATTCCCAGGCCTGAACCAGGAGCTCCAATCTGCTGCCATGAGCACCAGGCTCTTGAGGTTTTTGAGGGTATTCGGCCAATATTTAGGAATGAGGGTTTTTTACAACCATACCTAAAATGTCTCATGGCTGTGCCAACAACTCCCAGAGTATACAGAGAATTCTCAAACAGAGGAAGAATTTGGGTAGGAATTGGCTTCCATTATAAATACTTGCCTCCTTCTTGTATTATTACAGAATCCAGCCTTGGGCTCCATGCCAGTGCCCAGGGAATGATGGATGAGTCGGAGGCCATGGTCAAGTGTCAGGCAACTGAGGAAAGACACAGGATTGTTCCACACAATCCAGTCTCAAGCGCACATGAGAAACAGAGTTCCCAAGTACACCACATTTAGGAAGGTAAGCAGAGACCTGGCTGAATCATCACTGATGCCTCATGGATGCCTTCTTGAGGAGTCCAACCTTGGGAGACACAGTAAGTTATGACCAGACAGCCTCCATCTGTTCTTTAAAGGTCCCTTGGCAGAAATCAAATGACTCCAACTGATCCTACGTTCAGGCTATTTCTAGGTTAAGTTAGAATTTTCAACATCCAACACAACTTTAATGTGAGAGGACACAGAGATTTCCAAAATACCAATGACTGACCAAACCAGATACCTCAAGTTGACCTAGAATCTACTAGCCACAGACTCAAAATGGGGAGCAGGAAGAGACTGATAGCTTCTGCACTCACCACCTGGAGGTGCCAGATCATAGGCACCACCTTAACATGGCCTCAGCACCCCCATGGTACTTGGTGTGGACCAAGACCTCTCCCAATCTAGCAGCCAAGGTTACAGAGTTAAATAAAAAAGAAGCTGGCCATGGTGGAAAGCAGCCAGAGACTGGTGGCTTCTATCTATGAAACTTTGGGGTGGCAGATCATGAGTGTCAACTTATAGGCCAATGAAGTCCCATGGAACTTGGTATGAACCAATATATCTCTCAATCTAGCTTTCAAAGTCACAGGTTTCAATCATAATGAAGCTGGCCTGTATGGCCTAGTAACATACTTTCCACATAAAATGGTATGTTCTGTGGCTGTGGTCCTTCATCTGTGGGTTCTCTGGGTCCCCTGATATTCTCTGAGGGAACAGAGAGTACCTTTCCTTACAGGACACATTGGTGGTCTTTACATGTATATCAGGGCTTTCTTGTAGATAAACCTTCAGACCCTAAAAACACTGAGGTGCTACTACCTCAGCTATTAGCTAACAACAGGTCCCTCAGAGGTGGGTTATGGTGTACATAGCAAGAGTCTTGCCTTTCATCAGGCCTTAGAAACTACATCAACCTCATGGATTTTTTTACCTGACCCCAGTGAATGACAGCATCCTATGGATACAGAACAACCTCCAACCCTTTCCAAAAAGGGTGCCCTCTTTTTTAAGATGCCTTTACTATCTGAGTCTGCAACAGTGATTCTGTAGTGAGACTAGTTAATGCTTCTCCAGCACTACTGAACATATTTTGATGGAATGTGAAAAGCACCATGAGTTGTGCAGAGTGCCACAAGCATACACCAGTGACTCCCCACCACACAAATAACAACAAAAAGAAAAGAATTTTTTCAACCAGTCTTTGGGATACAGCAAAAGCAGAGCTCAGCCCTAGGCGAGAGACCATGACAACAAAGCTCAGGTGATCTCCAGTCCTGAAGCGAGACATCTCCAATCCCCTGTCCATGACTACCAGGCTCTTGAGGCTGTTGGGAGTCCAAAGACTTTGTTTGTTAATGGGCGCTTTGTACAAGCAAACCCAAAGCGGGGCATGGCTCTGGTACAACATCCCATTGTATACAGAATATTCTCAGAGTAATTACTTCAAATTATAGATTCCTCAGTTACAAATACACACTTCCCTCTGGTGTTACAGAATCCAGCCTCGGTCTCCACTTTAGTGCCAATAAAACAAAAGACCAGTGAGAGGCCACGGTTAGGTGTGAATCAACTGGGTCCAGGTACAAGGTAACTCCACACCATTTAGTCCAAAGTGCACAAGACAAAGAGGTCGCAAGTATACCGCGTTCAGGAAGGTATTTGGAGACCTGTTGGAATCATCAATGTTGTTTCATGTTCATCTCCCGGAGGGGCTTCACCCTCAAATCTTGGTAAGATGGGACTTGACAGCTTCCATTTATTATCCCAGTGTCCCTTGGCAGAAGTTAAACACCTTCCCCTCAATCTAGGTTCAGGCCATTTCAAGCTTTAGTTGGGATTGGACAGAACATTCAACACACCCTCAATGTGAATGGACAGAGAGATTTCTGGCACAATGTTGATATGAGCAACAGAGAGAACACATATAGACCGACATCCCACCAGCTACAGATCCCAAATGGTGAGTAGACACACACTGACATCTACTACCCATGACACCTTGATGTGGGAGACCATAGACGCAAACTTATGTGCCAACTTAACCCCATGAAACTTGGTATGAACCAAGGTACTTCTTGAACTGGCTGTCGAAATTGTGGGTTCAATCTGAATGAAGATAATTACTCTGGCTGGCCTCATTCTTCCCACCTCAAAGAGCTTCTCAGGATGTAGATAGTCGTCTGTGATTGCTGTGGGCCCCCTTACATTCTCTGAGACTCTTTGAAGACCTGGTTTCACAGAAATCCATTGGGTCTCTCTAAGTATATTTCAAGACTTTTGAACCCTCTGAGGACTCTGGGGTGATGGAGACCTCAGATATTATCAAATAAGGGGGACCAGAGCTCTTCATGTCATGCCCTGCAAGTACTTGGCTTAGTACAGCCCTGACCTGGCCCTGGAAACTACATTAGCCTCAAGGATTCATAGCTCTGAATCCTGTGAATGACAGTATCTTCTGGGTCCAGATGAAAATTCCAACTCTTCCCAGAACAGTTTTCCTATTTACCAGCAGGTCTACAATATCCAGATCTGCAGCAGTGGTATGAAGTGAGACTGGCCAATGCTCACCTGTACTGCTGGTCTTCAGTCACATATAATCCTTGAGATTACCAGAGTGCTGCAAGCTCACACCAATGATTCTTCACCACAAACAGAAGAACTCAGAGCCCAAGCGGTCACCTCAAGCTGTCTTTGGGATACACCAAAACCAGAGGTTAGTCCAAAGCAAGAGACATTGACAGCACAGATCACATGATCTCCAGGCCTGGAGACAGGCAGGCCAAATCCATGCCAATGACCATCAGACTCTTGAGGCTGTCGGGAGCGTCCAACCATTATTACCTCATGGTTTATACAAGCACATTCAAAGAGAGACATGGCTCTTGCACCACCTCCCAATGTATATAGAGAATTCTCAAAGACAGGAAGAATGTGGAAAGTTGAGTGCTTTCGTTATAAATACCCACATCCTTCTGGTGTTACAGAATTCAGTTTTTGGATCCCAGTCCTTTCCCAGGGAATTAAGTACAATGGAAGGAGATGATCAAGAAGAAGGCAACTAAGGGCAGACGCAAGGTAGCTTCATCCGATCCAGCCAAAAGTGCATATAAGAAATAGAGTTCCCAAATACAGCCCATTTAGGAGGAGTGTATGCAGAGACTTGTCTGAATCATCAATCATGTCTCCTGGTTGCCTCCTGAAGGGAGAACACCCTCAGAGCCCTGGTAAGTTAGGACCTTACAACCGCTATTTTCCAAATGCTCCTTGCCTGCAGTTAAAGCATTCCCCCTGATGCTAGGTTAAGGCCATTCCTAACTTGAGTTGTGATTGAAAATGACATGTAGCACACCCCCACTTTGACCAGATATAGATATTCCTGGTATAACACTGATGAGACTGACACAGAAACCACAAGTAGATATCCATCACAACTAGCACAGAAACTGCAGAGAGACTTCAAGCCTGACCAGCTTAGAGATCCATAGCAGAATCCCAACCTGAATACCCCAGAGACCCAAACCTGTTACCAAAGTGACTAATACAAAGACTCCATGATGACCTGAAACCTCATCAAAACAGAGACCTGAGGCAATCTCCAAACACAACAGCATAGTAAATTCCAAACCTCAGTTGGTACACACACCTTGAACACACACAAAAGTGACTAGCCCAGAGACCCCAGGCAGACTTCCAAGCTAATGACAACAGAGACCTCAGATAAACCCCCAACCTGACCAGCACAAAGGCCCACAGCAAACACCCAATCTGAACCGAACAGAGAATCCCAGGAGGATGTCAATCAAATCAGCACATTCCTCCCATAAGACCTCAACATATTCAGCTCAGAGACCCTAACAGAACCCCAACTTGTCCGACACAGAGACCTCTGACTGATTCCAATGTGAGCAGGGCAGAGACATACCACTGATCTCAAACTTTACCAAAATACATGATTTACGCAGAAACTCAACTTGACAAGAACAGGGAAGCATGCAGACCTGTAACCTGATAGAGGAAGAGACCCCAACCAGAGACCCAAACTGAATGCCACAGTACCCAGAAGTCTCCCAACCTGAGTAGCATGATGATTGACCAGAACTTCAACCTGACCAGCACAGAGCCCTCAGGCAGAGAACAAATCTGACCAGCACAGAGACCTTTTGCTTACCTTCCACCTGACAAGTATAGGGATCCCCAGAAGAACCATAAGCTGAATAGCATAGACTCTCAGCAGATTCCAAAACTTACCAGCTCAGAGAACCCCTCCAGACTTAAAACCTGATGAGTACAGAGATCCAAGTGATTCTGTAACATCATCAGAAAAGAGAAACCAGGTTGACACTCTTCATGGGAAGCATAGAGGCTCCAGAAGACATGGAATCTGACCAGCAAAGAGACCCCCAGCAGACCACCAACCTCATAGGCACAGTATTACTTTAGTCTCTTAACCTGATCATTAGACACATAAAAATATACCCCAACATTACCAGTAAGGAATATCCAGGTACACCATCAGCATGCCCAGCATAGAGACTCAAGACACACCCTAAGTCTGACCGCTAGCACATGAAACTGGCCTATTTCTACCTGACTTGGAACAGAGACCCCTAGCCTTCCTGTAGTCTGGTGATCACAGAGATCTCAGTGGACACTCAACATGATGATCTAGTAAAGCTAGGGTAGCAAATGCAAGAAAACTCTTGCTAACTTAAAACCTGAGAAAAAGAGCAACAGCATCAGAGATTGAACTCAACTGCAAACATAACCAGCACAGGGACTTTATGCTGATCTCCAAATTGTGCAGCAGAGATCCCAGGCAAACCTTCAATCTGAGCAGCACAGAGACTCCTGGCATACCCTTAACATGAATGGGAACATAAATCACAGTATGAATCGTAATCTGGCCATCAAAGAGTCACCTGGCGTGCCATTTGATCAGCAAAAAGACTCCCAGGAGACCTTATAATTGAAGAGCACAGAAACCCCAGGCAGAGAGCCCTGGGACCAGCACAGACACAGCAGAAGACTCCCAACATGAACAGCATAGGACCTTACCTTTTCCATAATAAAATGAGCAGATATTTAATGAGACTCCCAACTGGAACAGCACAGATTTGCTCTGGAGTCTCCCAACCAGTGCAGCAGAGACCACATGCCGACCTACAACCTGAGCAGCAAATAAACACTGAAAATACCCTTAAAATGGCCAGCACAGAGACACACAGAACATCTCAAAAGTGACCAGCATATAGACCCCCAGATGAAACCCCTGTGAACAGCACAGACAAAGCAGCAGACTCCCAACCTGCACAACACAGGGAAAAAAGTCAACCTCTAACCAGACCAGCAAGAAATTACCAGCAGAACTCTAACTTGACTGAAGAGTACCCAGAAGCCCCCAAACATGAGCAGCCATGAGAGCAAAGCAGACCTCCAACCTAACAAGCTTTTAAGAATGCAGCAATTCTCTAACACCACCAGAATAGTGACTAGGTACACTTCCAACTTAACTGGGTACAAAGACCCTGAGCAGAACCTAAAACTGACCAGCATAGAAATCCCAGGCAGACCTGAAAACTGAGCAGGCACAGAGACCCAACTTGACCCACCCTAACCAGCACACAGACTTTTGGCAGACCCGCAATCTGACCAGCACTGAGACCCTAGGCAGAAACACAACAGAATCAGTAGAGAAACCCCAGAGACCCTGCAACTGGACCAGCAAAGGAAAACCTGACAGATTCCCAACCTGAGCAACTCACAGAAGCTCGGTAGATCTGCAAACATACTGTTCCCAGGCAGATATTCCTGTGATTAGCACAGAGACTCAAGCAGACCACAAATGTGCCCAAGACAGAGACCAAAATAACACCCCCAAACCTCAATGAGCACAGAGATCCCAAAAAGACCATTAGCCTGACCAGCATTAACTTCCCAGGCTAATGCATTATCTTCCCACCACAGAGACCCTGAGTTGATCTCCAACATGACTACCACAAAACACTCTGGCCAATCGCCACCTGACTTGGAACAGAGATCTCTAGACTCTGTAACCTGACCAGCTCAGTCAATGTGATGATGACAGAGACTCCAGCATTCCAACAACATGAAAAACAAAATGACTCCTGCTTACCTCAGCTTTACCATCACAGTACGATACTATTTGCAAAAAACACCAGCAGAGATCCAAAAAGCTTGCAAACTTGACAAACAGAGACAACCGACTCCCACCTTGTGCAGCAGAGTCCCCAAGCAGACCTCAAACATGAGCAGCACAGACACCCTTGGAATACGTTTAACATAACCAGGCAGATAAATTTCAGTATGTTCTATAACCTGAATATGAAAGTGTTTCCTGGATGTCACCAACATGACCAACACAACGAGCCCCAGCAGACCCATAACCAGAAGCACACAGAGACCCAAAACGGAGTCTCAACATGACCAGCCACAAAGAACTCAGATGGACATGCAATCATACCACCACAGAGACCCAAGCAGACCCCAACATGACAAGAACAGAAACCCTTGGCAGCCCTCAACAATGAGGAGCTCCAAGACACCAGGCAATTTCCAACTTCACAAGAGAAAACCACATGCACATCCCCTAATGTACCACATACAAGGACCCTGAGCAGAGTCCCCTATTGACCAGTAGAGAAACTTAAACAGATATCAAAAGTGATCAGCACAGAGTTCCCAAGCAGATTTCCAACCTCATGACCACAAAGAACACAGGAAGACAACCAAATTGACCGGCACAAAGACTCCCATTAGACTCCCAACTTGAGCAGAACAAAGAACGTTAGCAGGACCTTAAACTAATCACCACACACACAATCAGAAGACCTAAAACTTACCAGTACATCCACCTCAAACAGAACCCAGACCTGACGAACACAGAGATCCCCAACTGATTCCAATGTGAGCACAAAAGACATTCCCACCAAACTCATACTTCACCATTCCAAAGACCTCAGGCAAAAACTCCACATGACAAGCTCAGAGAACACAGCAGACCTGGGACTGACCAGCAAAGAGACCCCCAGCAGGACCCCAACATGATAGTCACACTACTTCATCAATCACCTAGCCTGAGCAGCGGAGAGATCAAAACACACCCAAAACTTAAGAGAACAGAGTCCATAGACATATCTTCTACGTGACCAGCATAGATACCTCAGGCAGACACTAAGTATGACAACCACAGAGACATGAGCAGATTGTCAAATACACTACCACAGAGACCCCAAGTGCACGAACAACCTGATTGGGCACAGAAAAAAGATGAAGTCGGAGAAGAAAGCAAGATGGCAACTGGAGAGGACACCCCTAAAACCTCTCCCAGAAAGCTCAATTGAACAGCCGCCCAAGAGCCAAGAAACAGGACTCTGAGTGACAAAACGGCTGTTGAGAAATTGACAAATCACAAGTAAACACGTGAAGGTTGGAGAGAAGGGGGTGAGTGGGGTAGTGGGAAGTTGAGCAGAGACTGCAACAGGACACAATCGCTGATGACTATTCTGAGTGGTGCAGTCCCGGGGAGGGGAGAGACTACGGGGGAAATGGGCTTTGGAGCTGCATGCTGGGGACAGAGTTTGGGAGCCAGCCTCTGGAACTTTTGAGTGTTAGAAGGGCTGAGCGAGGACTCTGAACTGCAAAGATGACACCCCATCTCTGGGCCCCCTGGAAATCTACACAGGGCTGCAGTTCCTGTTCCCAGCCCACTGCAAAGGCAATCCTGCTGTCTCAGGCCAGGCCCACAGCTTAGCAATTATTGAGCATGCACTTCCTCATGCACCCCAGCATTCTGAAAGCAGTGGGAGACTGTAGACAGTCAGATGTTGAATCAGGGCTAGGAAGAAAGACTGATTTGATAGCATTCACCCGAGCCAGCAGAAACAAGCCTCGGAACAGCTTCCCCAGCAAAGAGCAGAAGGCAGAGCCGCCCTTGGAGTGCCCTTAGTTGGACTCTCCCCAGGATATATGTGCATAGCCTCCAAACGCAGTAGGACATCAGAAACAAGAAATAAACAACCCCCTCTCTCCCAAAACCTGTCCCCTGGTGCCACGTAGGGTCTGCCCTATGGCAACACATCACAAAAGCAATAATCTGGGCACTGAACATAAAGCCGTTATGTCAAAGATGAATTCCTTAAAAACTAAAACTCCTCAGAAATAACATAAAATGTATCCAGAAGACAGCTTCATAGACGTGGAAGGACCTGATTTAAGTGACAGAGAATTTAAAGCAGCCATTCTAAAGGCTGTGAGAGAAACGAAAACATACTGGCAGAACACCATACCTGAGATAAATAACATAAAAAAGGTTATGAACAACATAAAAAAGGAATTCTGTGAACATAAAGAACAATGTAACAAAGAAATTCAAAACAAAAGATAGATTGAGACGGAAAAGCGAGAAATAAATAATATGATAAAAGAAGTGAGAAATAAAATAACAGCCCTAAGACACAGGACCAAACAAGTGGAGGAAAGAATTAGTGATAATGAAGATGAGAACATAGAAACAGCTGAGAAAGAGGAAGAGAGGGAATATAGAACTAAAAGGATTGAAAGAACTCTGCAAGAACTATCCGACTCCATGAGACAAAACAAATGAAGATAATAGGAATAGAAGAGGGGGCAGAGCAATCTACAGAGAGCATACACAAACAAATTGTAGATGAAAACTTTCCAAACTTATGAAAAGATCTGGAACCCCAAGTTCAAGAAGAAAACAAGTCCCCTAGATACCTGGACCCTAAAAGATATTCTCCAAGACACACGGTACTAAAGATGTCCAAAACTAAAGACAAAGAGACAATTCTCAAGGCAGCTAGGACAAAAAGAACCATAAATTTTAGAGGAAAATCCATCAGGCTGGCATCAGATTTCTCAGCAAAAATGCTACAAGCCAGGAGAGAGTGAAATTCAATATTCAAAAATTTAAAAGGGAAGAACTTCCAGCCAAGAATAAATTATCCAGCAAAATTATCTTTCAGATATGAAGGTGGAATAAAGAACTTCTCAGACACACAGAAGCTGAGGGAATTTGCCAGCACGAGGCCAGCACTCCAAGAAGTATTGAAGGAGGCTCTTCGACCAGAAACAAAACATCAGGAAGAATGGAATAAAGTTGGAACAAGAAAGAAACACAAACAAAGAAACAAAGAAACAAACAAAAACAAAGAAAGAAATAAGTAATGACCACAGGAAATCCTCACATATAGATAATCACTCTAAATGTTAATGGACTGAACTCAGCAATAAAAAGACACAGAGTAGTACACTGGATTAAAAAACAGAATGCATCCATATGCTGTTTCCAAGAAACACACCTCAACCATAAGCACAAACACAGACTCAGAGTGAAAGGATGGGACACAATACTCCAAGCAAATGGTAACCAGAGAAAAGCAGGAGTGGCCATACTGATATCTGATGAAATATACTTCAAGTTAAAAATGATAGTAAAAGACAGAGGTTGACATTACATAATGATAAATGGTACAATGCAACAAGAAGAGTTGACACTAATCAACATATATGCTCCCAACCAGGATGCATCAAAATATACAAAGAAACTACTAACAGACTTGAAAGGAGAACCTGATGAATACACAATCATAGTGGGAGAATTAAACACCCCGCTAACACCCATGGACAGATAATTCAAACAGAAAATATCTAAGGAGTTAACAGCTCTAAATGACACATTACAGCAATTGGACATCATTGACATTTACAGGACACTTCATCCAGCAAAAAGAGACTACACCTCCGTTTCTAGTGTACATGGAACATTCTCAAGGATAGACAACATTCTGGGATACAAAATTAATCTCAGCAAATTCAAGAAGATCGAAATCATACCAAGTGTATTCTCAGACCACAAAGCTTTGGAATTGGAGATCAACTGTAAAAGGAAAGCAGAAAAAAAACATATACATGGAGATTAAACAACAGCTTATTTAAAAAGGACTGGGTAAAAGAACAAATAAAAGATGAGATTAAAAAATATATAGAAACTAATGACAATGAAAATGCAACATATCACAATTATTGGGACACAGCAAAAGAGGTAATGAGAAGGAAATTTATACCATTACAGGCCTATCTTAAGAAACAAGGAAAATCACAAAGAAACCTCTTAGCATCCCATCTTAAAGAACTCGAAAAAGAAGAGCAGACAAAACCCAAAGTCAGCAGAAGGAAAGAAATAATAAAAATTAAAGCAGAGCTAAACCACTTAGAGAACAGTAGGGCAATAGAAAAAATTAATATAACGAAGAACTGGTTCTTTGAGAAAGTCATCAAAACTGAAAAACCCCTGGCAAGACTAATCAAAAGACTAAAGAAAAGGACACAAATATCCAAAATTAGAAATGAAAAGGGACAAATTACCACTGATATCACAGAAATACAAAGGATTATAAGAAAATATTATGAAGGACTTTATGCCACTAAATTTAACAACATAGAAGAAATGGACAAGTTTGTAGAAACTTATAGCCTATCAAGACTGAACCAAGAAGAACTGGATCATCTAAATAGACCAATCAATAGCAATAAGATTGAAATGACAATCCATAATCTCCCTATAGGCAAAAGCCCTGGACCAGATGTTTTCACAAATGAGTTCTACCAAGCATTCAAAGAAGAATTAACAACTATTCTCCTCAGACTCTTCCAAACAATTGAAGAGGAAGCGATTCTTCCTAACTCATTCTATGAGGCCAACATTACTTTAATACCAAAGCCTGGCAAAGACAACATAAAACAGAAAACAATAGAACAATATCTCTGATGAACACAGATGCAAAAATCCTGAACAAAATATGAGCAAATAGAATACAACAATGCATCAAAGAGATCATATGTCATGATCAAGTGGGATTCATCCTGGGAAAACAAGGATATTTGATACAAAAATCAATCAATGTGATACACCACATAAAAAAAAATAAAAGATAAGGACCATATGGTCATTTCAGTTGATGCAGAAAATGCTTTTGACAAGGTACAACATCCATTTATGATCAAAACACTAAATAAAATACGTATAGAAAGAAAGTATCTCAACATAATAAAAGCCATATGTGACAGACCTTCAGCTAACATCATACTGAATGGGGAAAAGCTGAAACCTATTCCCCAAAATCAGGAACAAGACAGGGATGCCCTCTGTCACCACTGTTATTTAATATAGTATTGGAAGTTATAGCCACAGCCATGAGGCAAGAGAAAGGAATAAAATGTATCCAAATTGGGAAAGAAGAGGTGAAATTGTCACTATTTGCAGATGACATGATCGTTTATATAAAAAATTCCAAAGATTCCACCAGGAAACTATTAGAAACAATTAACAAATATAGTAAAGTCGCAGGATAGAAAATCAATGTACAACAATCAACAGCATTCGTTTATACAAGCAATGAACCTCAGAAAAAGAACTGAGGGTGTCAATTCCTTTAGCTATCACAACAAAAATATGAAATACCTGGGAATTAATTTAACAATGAACGTGACAGACTTATACTGAAAACTATAAGACACTTTTGAAAGAAATTGGAACAGACTTTTGAGGTGGAAAAATATCCCCTTTTCATGGATAGGAAGACATAACATTGCTAAAATGGCCATTATGCCCAAAGCAATCTACAGATTTAATGCAATACCCATCAAAATCTCACAATCATACTTTCGTGAAATAGATAAAAGAATTAGTAAATTTATATGGAACCATTAAAGACCTCGAATTGCCAAAGCAATACTAAATAAAAAGAATAAGACTGGTGGCATTACACTTCCTGACTTCAATTTATATTACAAAGCATCAATAGTCAAAACAGCTTGGTACTGGCAGAAGAACAGAAATATAGACCAAAGAAATAGAACTGAAAACCCAGAAATAAACCCACAAATTTATGGACAAATAATTTTTGATAAAGGAGAACAAAACATATAATGGGGAAAAGACAGCCTCTTTAGTAGGTGGTACTGTGAAAACTAAAAAAAACATATGCAAAAGAATGGCCCTGAGCTGTGAACTCTCTCCATATACAAAAATTAACTCAAAATGGATTAAAGACCTTCATATAAGACCTGCAACAATAAACTGTATAGAAGAAAACATTGGTACTAAACTTATAGACCTAGAACTCAAGGAAGACTTCATGAACCTGTCCTGAAAGGCAAGACAAGTAAAAGCAAAAATAGATGAATGGGACTATATCAAACTAAAGAGCTTCTGCACAGAAAGAAACCATCAACAAGGCAAAGAGACAGCCAACTGAATGGGAGAATATATGTGCAAAGAGGGTCTAATATCTAAAATATATAAAGAACTAATAAGACTTAACAACAAAAAAAAAACAACCCACTTAAAAGGCTGGCAGAATAATTAAACAGGCACTTCTCCCACAAAGAAATACACATGGCCAACAGACATATGAAAAAATGCTCATCCTCATTAGCTATCAGAGACAATGAGATACCACCTCACATCTGTGAGAATGGCTATTATCAACAAGGAAAGGACTAAGTGCTGGAGAGGATGTGGAGAAAAAGGAACTCTGGTACACTGCTGGTGGGAGTGCAAACTGGGACAACCACTATGGAAGGCAGTGTGGAGGTTCCTCAGAAAATTGGTAATGGAGCTTCCATTTGACCTAGTTATCCTACTTCTGGGGATCTACCCAAAATACTTGTAAACCTTTGTCTGAAAAGACTTATGTACCCCAATGTTCATCGCAGCATTGTTCACAGTGGCCAAAACATGGAAACAACCAAAGTGCCCTGAGACAGATGACTGAATAAAGAAGCTGTGGTATATATACACAATGGAATATTACTCAGCTATAAGAAAAGATGAAATACTGACATTTGCAACAAAATGGATGGACCTGGAGATCATTATGCTTAGTGAAAAAAGCCAGACAGAAAAAACAAAGAACTGTATGACTTCACTCATATGCGGAATATCAAACTGAAAGCAAAGAAAAAAGAAATGAAGAAACAAATAACCCATGGACACAATCAATAGTTTAATGTTTATTTGGGGACCAGTGGGTCAGGAAGGGGAGAAAGGGGAGGGGATGGGAGAGGAGGGGGGGAAGGTAAATATAAAGCGATGGAAAGAAAAGTCACATTAGGTGGTGAAGTTATTATACATCAAGTTTAAAATGCACTGTAGAATTGTATGCCTGAAACCTATGAAATCCTTGCTAACAGATGTCATGCAAGTAAGTCTAACAATAAAAATGAATTAAGAAAAATAATGTGATCAGCACAGAGTCCTTAGACAATCGATCTGACCAGCAGACACACCATGCAGGCCTCCAAACTGATGAGCATAGAGACCTCCACAAGACCGCTAAGCTGAATAACACAAGGAAGCAGAACGGACACCAAAATTCAACGGAACAGAGAACTGAAGGATACTCAAACCCTGACCAACCGACACCACCAGACAACTTTCTACCGGAACAGGATTGGGACCGGAGGCAGACAATCAACGTGAAAAGCACGGAGAACAGGCAGATCCCATATATGATTGGCAAAGTACCACATCATTCCCCCATCCTGACAAGCAGAGAGATATAAAGAGACCCATACATGACAGGGAGAGTGTTCCCAGGCAAAACAACCACATCACCAACATAGAGACTCAAAGAAAGCAGTAAATTTGACCACCACAGACAGAGGAGCAGTTTTCCAAATACACAAGCACAGAGAAACCTGGCTGAAACCCAAACTGACTTGGCACAGAGACACAGGGCATACCTCCAAATTGACGAGGGCAAAGACCGCCAGCAACTTTCGGTCTGACCAGAACAGTGATACCAGGCCAGTACCCAAATGACTCATCGAAGAAATGCTCAGAAATCCACAACGTGACAACCACACAATCTCCGAGCAGATCCGTAAGCTAGCGAGCAGAGAGAACCCTGACAAATAAACTGACCAGGACACAGACCTCAAGACCAACTCCAAAGGTGACTAACCCATTGCCCTAAGGCAGAAATTCAACATGGCAAGCACAGTGATCCTGGCAAGCTTGGTTCCTGACCAGAAAGTAAGCAGCTAGAGACACCTAAACGACTGGTACGCTACTCACGCATCTATGAGCTACAGGATTTCCTGAGCAAATCTTAAAACACAACAGCATAGATACTACCAAAAGACCCCCAACCTGACCCGGCATATAGATCTCTAGCACGTCTTCACCATAACAAGCACAGAGAACTCAAACAGAATTGCCAAATAATCAACATAGAAACTCCTGGCAGACCACAAAGCTGACCATCACAGACAGCTCCAGGACAATCCCATAAAGATCAGCAAGGAGTCCTCACTGTAGAACTCCAAGGTGAAATCAGCAGAGATTTCAGGCACACCCGAGACAAGCAGAGAGACAGCAGCTTACCCGAACCTGGACCTTGGAGAACCCTTAGCACATTGCAAATGTGACTAGGAACAGAGACCCACGAAGAACCCTGAAATACCAAGAAGACATAGGCGAGACTGACCCAAAGCTGAACCTAAACCAAAGCATGCACTGACCTCAAACATGCCCTACACATATACCTGAGTAGGAAATGGAACATGAAAACACAGGGATACCTGCCAACCTGAAACATGACCAGGAAAGAGACACCTACCAGTCACGTAACTATTGAGCAGTTCAGTAACCTTACCAAGAACGAGGCCACAGAAAATCAGAGAATTGACCAACACCGATACACAAAACAGAACTCCAACATGACCAGGAACAATGATATCCAGGACACCCCAATCTTACCCAACACGGACAATGCTTACAGAACACAGGAATGGCATTTATGGAGACTCCTGGCTATCCTTCAGCATGACAACAACAGACAACTGAAGCATAACCCACAAGACACTCACAGAGCTCCCACATAGACTCCAAAACTGACAAGGCCAAAGCCACCAATGCAGACCTCCATGGTAACCAAATGATGGCACCAAGCTTATCCAAGTGCAACAGAGAGAGAGCAACAGCCCCTAGAGTGACTTGGACAAAGCCCATGCAGTTACCAAATGTAAGTGAAAGCAGAGATACCCCAGCACATCCCCAACCTGCATAGAATAGAGACTCTTGAATGTTCCCAACCTAACCAGAGAAAGGACCACCCACAGACCATAAGCTTTACAAACTCAGAGACATCGGAAAGAAGTTAAAAATGACAAGCACAGAAACTCCTTAACAACAAAAACCTGATGAGGAAAGAGACCCCAAAAGACACCATACGGGACTAGTATGGAGTACAGAGCAGTCTATTATACTGATCAGCAGAGAGACCTCAGCATATCTCTAAACAGATCAGCCTAGATGCGCCAAGCAAAGCCCACAACCTGTTCTGGCTCAAATATATCCCCCACATTCTTATCCTAACCAGTACAGAGAACACTGAAAGAATGCCGAAATGGCCAGTATAGAGAATCCTGGAAAACCCAACCTGACCATCACAGACAGCTCGAGCAGTTCCCCAACCAGTCCCGAACAAACCCCGCATACCAGATGTCCAATGTTACTCAAATAGAGAACCCACGGACACATGAGTCCATGGATAGACCAGAGCAGACCAAAAACCTGACCAGGACAACTCAAGGTTGATTTTAAATGTTGCTGGGACAGAGACTCCATGTAAAATGCCAAGGTGCTTATCACAGATGTCCTTGAATGACCCTAACCTGACACAATCTGAGACCTTTCAATAACATAGAGCCTTGACCAGAAGATGGACCTCATGCAGAGAAAAATTAAAATATGACAACCAATGGTCAAGTGAAGCCTAAAAGTTGGCATGGAAACAGAGTCAAAGCAGCCTTCTAACCTGAAGAGCACAAAGTCTTTAGGCAGCCAACCAACACAACCGGCATAAAGACCATTTGCAAACCTTCAACCTGATGAGGATAAAGGTCCCCACAAGACAAACAAGCTGACTAATACAGAGACTCCAGAAGACATGAGGTGTGACCAGCACAGAGAATATGAGCAGATTTGAAATCTGACTAACAGAGAAACAAGCAGCCAAACTTCAACCTGAACAGTAACAGAAACCACCGCTGAAACTCAACAGGACAAGCACAGAGACCCTGGCATATCCTCTATCTGATAAGTACGTTAGCCCGCCACCGTTACTATCTGAAATGAAATGCCATTAGAAAAGATCACTGTTTCACCAGTACAGTGTCCCCAGGCAATCTTATACATGGGTAACAGAGGGATCAGACAAAGACACTATGCTTGACCACTTCAAACACAACATCAGACTTCCAAATACATGAATACTGAGAACCCGGTTGAAACCCCTATCTGACTGTACACAGAGATCTTGTGCAGACTCCCACCGAACCAGGACAAAGACCACCAGAACCGTCGGAATGACTGGATCAGTGATACCCAGCAGGACCCCAAACAAATCAGCATGACCACCTCCATAAAACCTCAACCTGACAATCACGGAATCTTTGAGCAGAAGCGCTAGCTGCGCTGCACAGAGACACATGACTCATCTGAACCTGATCAGAAGGCAGACTCCCCCAGTACCCAAAACTTATCCAAACCAAACACCAAAGGCAGAAACTCAACAGGACAACAAAAGGACCTCTGCAGGCTTGGACCCTGACATGGAAAAAGACCCACAGGACACATTCAACCAGGCAGGTACTGTACCCAGCTGTCCATTCAGCTGATCATTAGAGAGTCCCTAGCAATTCTTCAAACAGGATAGCATAGATGCTCCAAGGAGACACCCAACCTTACCAGGCACAGAGATCTACTGCACATCTTCTTCGTAACAAGCACAGGGTATTCACACTCAATTCCAAAATGAGCAGTATTAAAACTAATGGCAAACCCCAAACCTGGCCATCTCAGAGGGCTCCAGTACACTGCATACCAGACAGGAAAAAAAGCCCATATGCAGACCTCCAAGGTGACAAGGACAGAGTCTTCAGGCACACATGAGATGACCATAAAAAATCAGCTGATCCCTAACCTGACCAGAAAGAACACTGGGAAGATTCCAAATGTCAGTAGGAACACAGGCCCTTGTAAGAACCCCATCTTTTTTTTAGCACACAGACCCTCGAATGATCACAAACTGACCAGAAGAGAGAAAACCAAAAGACATCATACTTGATCAACACAGAGACATCATACAGAAACTCACATGACAAACACAGAAGTCCCTTCAGAACAAAAACCTGATAAAAATGATACCCCAAAATCATCCCAACTTGATGAGCATAGGATCCACCATTCTATTAACCTGTCAAGCAGACATACCTACAAATATCTCTAAAGGGAGCCACACCAATACCCCAAACAAACCCAAAAATGACCGGAATGATTCCCATAAGATCCACATCCTAACCAAAACATAGAACCCTGACAGTACCATAAAATGACTAGCATATAAACTAGTGGTTGCCATCCAACATGACCATAGGAGAGATGTCACGCAGAATCTGAACATGACAATCACAGAGAGCCAAAGCAGACCCATAAACTGAGCAAGGAAAATCGTCCCATGAAGACGACCAGGGTGGGCAGCAGAGGTACCCTAAGCTCACCTGTATCAAGCAGAAAGACACAAGCCATACTCAGAACAAACCCCAAGCAGATTCCATGCAATCTCCACAGGTAATCCAAGAAGACATACAACATCTGAATCCAGGCCCATATCTCTCCAGCACCTTCTCAGCCTAACCAACAGAGAGAACACTTAAACAACCACCAAATATCTAGGGTAGAGAATTGTGGATGACTTCCAACCTGAACATCACAGACAGCCTGAGGCAACCCTCAACCTAACCAGAACAGAACACACAATGCAGACCTCCAATGGGATTAGAACAGAGAACCCAGAGATCCACGAAACCAGTAGTAAGAAGCCATCAGAAAACCAGTTTGATCTGGAGTAAACCAAGGCAAATTTTAAATGTCACCTAGAACAAAAACACCCTGGTAAATCCCAATGTGTCCATCACACAACCCCCCAAATGACCCCAACCTGACCAGATCCAAGACACCACATACACATATAATGTGAACAGCACAGGAACCTCAGTCAGGAAAGCAACACGACAAGCAAATGGTCACGTACAGATCTAAAAGGTGATCTAGAAACATACATTAAGAAGTCCTTTAAAGTGACCAGCACAGAGTCCTTAGACAGCCAATCAATCTGACCAGCAGAGACCCCATGCAGGCCTCCAAACACACAAGCATAGAGACCTCCACAAGACCGCTAAGCTGAATAACACAGGTAATCAGAGCACACACCAAAATTCACCAGAACAGAGAACTGAAGCGTACTCAAACCCTGACCAGCACCACTACCTCCAGACAGCTTTCAACCTGAACAGGATTGAGAACCCAGGCAGACAATCAATGTGAAAAGCAAGAAGGACCAGGCTGATTCACTATCTGATTGGCACAGTACCAAATCAGTCCCCCATCCTGACAAGAAGAGAGATATAAAGAGACCCATGCATGACAGGCACAGTGTCCCCAGGCATAACTACCACATCACCAAAATAAAAACTCAACAAAGGCAGTAAATGTGACCACCACAGACACACCAGCAGACTTCCAAATACACCAGCACAGAGAACCTCGGCAGAACCCCAACCTGACTTGGCACAGAGACACTGTGCATACCCCCAAATTGACCAAGGCAAAGACCACTAGCACATTTTCAGCCTGATCAGAACAGTGATACCAAGCCGGAAACCAATCGAATCAGCAAAGCAATGCCCAGAAAACCTCAACGTGACAATCACACAATCTCCAAGCAGATCCACAAGCTGGCGAGCACAGAGACCCCTGATGGACATAAAACTGACCAGGGCACACACCTCCAGACCTACCCCAAAGTTGACCAACCCATTGCCCAAAGGCAGAAATTCAACATGGCAAGCACAGTGATCCTGGCAAGCTTGGTACTTGACCAGAAAGTAACCAGAAAGGAGACATCTAAACTGACAAATACGCCCAATTAAAAAGTGGGCAGAAGAACTAAACAGACACTTCTCCCATGAGGAAATACAAATGGCCAACAGACATATGAAAAAATGCTCATCCTCATTAGCTATCAGGGAAATGCAAATCAAAACCACAATGAGATACCACCTCACACCTGTGAGAATGGCTATTATCAACAAGACAAGGAATAACAAGTGCTGGAGAGG
>PVJL010011868.1:0-33440 GCA_004026885.1 Lyroderma lyra | reverse complement strand
CACTCCCCACCGCGCGCGCACACTCCCACCGCGCGCGCACACTCCCACCGCGCGCACACTCCCACCGCGCGCACACTCCCACCGCACGCGCACACTCCCACCGCGCGCGCACACTCCCACCGCTAGCACACTCCCACCGCGCGCACACTCCCCACCGCGCGTGCACACTCCCCACCGCGCACACTCCCCACCAGGTTGCTGCTGAGCTTGTCGTGCATTTGTGTGAAGACTGCTTGTCCTTCCTCCCGGGAAACCTGGTGGCTGTGTCTTCTCTTCCTCCCCAGGGCTCTAACATGGAGCGGTGACGTGTTTTGGCATGAATCTGTGTGTCGACATTTTCTGGACATTCAGTGGGACCTTCCAGTCTGGAAACTCACCCTGTTCGATCCCATGCACTTCTAGTGAAATGAAAAGGTGTGCGTTTCGCCCCTTTGTTCTAACTTGTTTGCTTGTTGGTGTTTTTTACTTTAACTTATCATTCAGATGTTCAAGTCTACGCCACGTCACTAATTTTCTTCTTCGAATCCGTTGGTCTTCCAGTTTTCCATCCCTTTACCTTCTGTTTTGCTTCCTGGAGATCGTCCTCAGTTTAATCACACAGGTCTCTAACAGGTGGCTCGCTGCTGTTTTACACTTTGAATTTCCAAAACCTGCTTTTCCCCTCTGAGGATTTCGTCTCGTGTCGTCCAGTACCTGCTCTGTGGATGTGAGTCCACCTCTCTCCTCCCGCAAGGCTGTGAGTGGTCGCTTCCTCCTCTCAGCACAGTGCCAACTGTAGGACGAGGTACTGTTGTTCTAGAACGTCAGGTGCCGGGATTTTTGAAGCCGGCAGTCGGCTCCTGCTGGGGGAGCGTCCGACCCGGGGCCTGGGCACAGATGGGGCTGGCGGGCAGCACGCACCAGGGAAGGCGGGGGGGGACCACGCAGGACTGTGTCGGGGCAGGTCTCCCACCTCCATCACCGCGCAGCCCCCGGTCCCACCGCCGCGTGGGCTGGGGGCGGGGCGGGGCTCAGAAGTCCGGAAAGTTCCCTCTTCCCTCTCCGAACGTGCAGGGCCCCTCTAACCCCCGTCCCGGTCAGAAAACCAACCCAAACCCGCCGCTCGTGGCCGCGTTCAGGGCACCTTATAGAAACGCGCTCTCGGAGGCTGACGCCCCTCCGACTGGCTGTCAGTGTGAAAACAACGCAAACCCTGTCCTCACAGTTACGTCTAGACAGGCCTTGGCCCTCGTGCTAAAGCAACAGGCATGTAGAGGATCAGTATTAACCAGGGGGTGAGGTTAGGACTGGAACCTTCTCGTGATCTTGGGGTGAACGCTGCAGCCGCAGGCACGGCTGGGGGCAGATGGGAATTCAATGCTCGGCCTCGTGGTCAGCGCGTTGAGACTCTAACCTCGTCCCCTCCGGAGCATCAACCTCGAGGGTTTGCCCCGTGCAGAAGGAACAGCCCCCCGCTGCGTGGGGCGGGCCGAGGTCTGGGGGTCCACCTGCTGCTTAGACAGATCCCGTTAACCCCCTGCTGCTAGCCGTGCAAGCCCCTGGAAACTTCTTGTAAACCGGCCTCTGTGCTTGCCTTTCCTACTGCTGAGAACCCCACTTCCCCGGGCCGCGAGTCACTACTTAGCTTCCATGTTTCGTCACTTCGAAGACTGATCCATTCTAAGACTGCATTTCATCAGTTCTAAGTTGTTTTTTTTTTTTTTAACTTTAATCTCTCTGGGTTTGCTATGTCTTGAATTGGAATGACTTATATTTGTGAAATGTGAACATTGAATTCAAAGCCTCGGTGCCTTTCTGCAGAGTACATGAAGTAACTGTGACAGCTGGTGGCCTCTCGGTCTTGGTGAAATACAGTTCCCTACTGACCCATCCTCTAGGTGTATGGGATTATCCCTTTTAAAAAGTCTCATTGCAATTTCGGCGGGAGAGCAGGGGTTCATGCAAGGGGCCAATCAGCTTCTTTATTTGGAGGTCAGGTAATTTTCTAAAGAAGCGGTGTCCAACCTTGTGGCTTCCCTGGGCCACCCTGGAAGAACTGTCTTGAGCTTCACATAAAATACACTAACACAAACGATGGCTGAGGAGCTTTTTTAAAAAGTAGTAAAAAAAAATCTCATAGGTTTTAAGACTTCGTGTTGGGTCATATTCCAAGCCATGCTGGGCTGTGGGTTGGGCACGCCTATTCTAGAAGAACTTGGAAACCTCAGAGATAGGCATACGTGCCTGAATAAGAGTGAACCTAAAATGCCTTCGGCCTGTGTGCCACCTGCCCAATGCCCTGAGCTAGGAATCTCTCATTTGCACAGGTTGGCCCTCCTCCTTTCCCTCCAAGCAAAACCATATCCCACACCCAGTGGTGACACCTAGTTCTTGGCAGCACCAATGCCAACACAGTCGTGCCAGTTCTGTGTAAAATGAGAGGATGCAAGATCATTTCTGCTATTTCTCTTTGGGCTCTAAGATCCAATGATTTTTAGGGAATTTGATTTAGTGACTGGGCTTGCAGTACTGGAGCAAAATGGCTGTTCAAGTGTTTTGAATATTTTATTAGCGAGTGAACTATAGCTTTTTGTCATTGTATAAACGTTGTCCTCACACGTTCTTCTACCCGAGAAGGATTAGAGTCTAGGACTATCGTTCTCCACCCTCTGGTTTGGGTCTCTACAGGAAACATGGAGGCCAGCCTCCACTGTGTAGAGATGGGTGTGCTCCCTGCATCGCTGCATTCACCAAGGACTTGCACGACCCGGTGACCTTGTTTCTCACACCACTTCCCACTCCCATGGAACAAGGAGGAGTTGATTTCATGACCACAAACTCCTGGAAGTGTTAACACCATCCCACCGAGACGCACTGCAAAGCCGAATTGAAGGGAAGCTGGCACAGATGACAGCGTCTACCAGGAAGCCTGCCGCAGAGTGTCCAACAAATCTAGAAAGAACCAGCAAGCCACAATGTCAAAATGGAACGAGCAATCAGTGTCAACTGTACGCTGTGCAGACCTCACTGAAGAGGCCAAAGCAACGGCAAAGCACTGCCTGTGACGGTTCACAAAACTGACAGATACATTCTTCAACAACCAGTGTCACCCTGGGTCACCAAGCAAGACACAGATGCCAGGAATCAGCCCCTGAAGCAGAATCATAGACTCCTTTCCAGAAGTTTCAATAAAACCGAAATATGATGAAACACCTCTTTCTGACCAACTCCTTCCGTCTAGAGGATTCCACCTGCTTTGCTCCGCCATTTTGTCTTACTAAATGCCGTTGTGCAAATAAATTGTGTTTACTATAGTTTATTTAATTCCTCTAATTGAAATAAAGACTCCATGGAATAAAGGAGGCCACATTTCTTGGTAGTTTAACATGATGTAAAAACCCATTATGTTCGATAAAAAAAATTAGTGATACTACTATATTAGTGACTCTTAACTACATCATAACTGCTAGAGCTTCTTTTAATGCTTAGCACATAACTAAGAACTATGGAATAAAAATTTATAGGCAATGAGGCTCCGATAAGAACATTTTGAAAATTTCTACTAGTGGTTTTTATGCCCATACCTGCTTGGGAATGGCTATTTAGAGCAATACTTCATAATAATGTAACCAATACTCTAAGTACATGAGGGCTGTCTGGAAAAAGTCCAGCCATCAACGCCTCTATTTTTCACGTTACTGGATACTTTCGAGACAGCTCTCGTATACTTACCATGTATCATACTCTGCTAAGAGCTTTATACGCATTAACTTATCCATTGCTCACACTGACCCAATAAGGTAGGCACGTTACTGTCTGAGCTATTCTCATCTTCAAGATATTAAGTAGACTGCCTGAAGATTAGCTGGGACTAGAACTAGGAAGTCTAACTCACACTAATCCTTCAGACACCCACTGCCTCAAAACTCTAGGACTAATTATTATCACTGTTTAAGAGAGGCTATAGAACCCGGAACAATACAGCCAAAATAATAACACAAATTTCCTTAATGAGGGACAACTACAGCTTACCATTTTATACTCTCTTATGTTAGTATTCCTTAACTTCCTAGAAATAGAATGTTGGAATTATTATGTTCAACCATAGGAAGAATTATGCTCATTGTACTGCTAGGGTCACATGACAAATGAAATATCCCTTTCTAATAATGGCCCTTAATTTTAAGAGGACCACTGTCAAACTCAGATATACCCAAGTAAAGAGAATGAGGATGGTGAGGCTTTATGCTGCAACACCCCTGCCTATGTCTACTGTGGTTAACATGCTTTATTTGTACAATAAGGCATTTGGCAAGAGGAAACACCAAAACTCTAAGCTCATAAACTCCCCATTAAAAACAACCAATTGTCAAGTTGATACCTTCATATACTTTCATGCTGTATCATTTGCATGGCAGAATAATCAATTTTACCATGACCTATCACCCTCCTAACAAAAAATTTGCTAATGAATTTTACCGGTAGCTCTTTCAGAGCTGAGCGTCTATCAGGATTTCAGCAGTAGGAGATGTCTCAAGCCCTTCAGAGGTTCAAAAATTCCCAGAACATTCTCTCATTAGATAGATCCTTGGACATCAAGTATTTTTCCCAACAGTATGGTGATGTGTCTGCTTAATTGCTGCTCTCCCAGTACTACAATATCAGATTTCTCTGGTACATAAATAAAATGTGAAACAAACATCACCTTCTTACTATCTGCAACCATGGGTGGAGTTTGAGCCATCCATGCTTACTTGCCTACAGAAAACCACAGGTTGTAATTGCTTTTGGAGTTATTAAGTTTGATTCAAAGGCATGAACATGTCACCACATTACCTTTTCCATCCAAATCTGTAGTACCCACTAGACAGCATGTCAAATAAACATTCAGGAAATGGATTTAAAAAATTACAGTAGGGTAGCATGCATTACATGCAAGGCATTCTTCAAGGTGCTGAGTGACACAGGTAGAAAAGACATGGGTACAAAGTTAGTTCAGGTCTAGGAACCCTGTGATGGTTAATCTTATGTGTCAATTTGATTGGGCTAAGAGATGCCTAAGTAGCTGGTAAAGCATCATTTCCTGGTGTGTCTGTGAGGGTATTTCAGGTAGAGATTAACATTTGAATCAGTAGACTGAGTCAAGAATATCACCCTCAACAATGCTGGTGGGCTTCATCCAATTCCTTAAGGGATTGAATGGAACAAAAGGCAGACAAAAGGCAAAGTGCTCTCTCTGCTTGAGCTGGGACAGCAGATTCTCTGGCCTCCAGGCATCAGCACCTTTGGTCCTCTGGGCCTTCCTACTCGGACTGGGACTTATACCATTGGCTCCCCCAGTTCTCAGGTCTGGGACTATAGCAGCAGCTTTCCTGGGCCACTAGCTTGCAGATGGCAGATTGTGAGACTTGTCAGCCTCTGTAGTTGCCTGTCCCAATCCATCATCATAAAATCTATATTTCCTCATCTATTTATATATTCTATCAATTCTTTTTCTCTGGAGAACCCTGACTATTACAGTACAGATCCAATTGATAGTTTTTAAGTGTAGTAAAACAGTGGAAATCTGTGCATTATTACTTAGAATATAAAGCAAAATGCAAAATTGTAATGCAAGGGATACAAATGAATCTGAAACATGACATGCAGTTAGGGAAGATGGGGGTGGAGAGAAGGAAGAAATCAAAGACAATAGCGGATGCAGAAGGACGCATTTGAGAAGCACAATGAGAGTCTTCTCTTTGACCATTTGATGACCACATGAAAAGGAGAATGAAAAGCATTGTAGATGGAAGAAACAATGTGAGTCAAGGTATAGAATCAGGCAAATACAGAATGTGTGTATGTGTTTCATGGAGTAAATAGAGTTCAGTTTGATTGGAGGGTGGGGCCACATTGAATATCAGGCAAATTAGACTGAAAGTTTTGACTTAAGTAAAAGGTCATTATCCAACAATTCTGATTGTCCTCATTCATTTAATGTGATGCACCATCTCGTCCATTTCTACACTCTCAGTAAAATCCCTGAAATTGTATCGAAGTCATTTGTTTCCCTGACAAGCAAAGAGTTAATAAAATTTAACTGTTTTGTTGATGTCTGAAGGTCAATAGTGTTAACATGGAACTTGTACTACATCACAAGGATATTGCACAGAGGGGATATTAGTTTGCCTGTCCCTAAACATCCCTGTCAACTGCAGAGCTTTTCATGATTAGGTGGACACAGTGAAGCCTTCTGGCATTGTGGACACAGACAGCTACTAACTCCTACAGTCAAAGAAATAGTCTCGTTTCTCTTGCACTTCATTTATGTTGTTGACGTGTTTTCCTGGTGGTTCTCTGTGTGTGTATCTTTCAGAGCTCCTTTTTTTTATTGCCTCCAGGGTGGTTTTTAATTGCTACTGTCACATCTGTTGTTGGTTGAGAGGCCTGAGGTTACCATAGGCCTGAGGGAATCATTATTATAATTGTACCTTCATATAAGAAAGAGTATGATGGTTTTACTACTTGCATAATAATAGCTGCATTGTTACTCCAATTATTTTATCTCCAAATGACCCAGTAGAAGATTTAGGATATGAAATATAATCCATTTGTGTAAAGAGGAGGAAACTGGTCATCAGAGAGATTAAGTGAATAATTCAAGATTATTCAGCTAGTGGTATAGCAGAGACCATGACAGTGACGGCCATGCCAGTGGTCTTGCTTGGACTTGAAAAGGTATGTAAAGGTATGTAAATGTACATATGTTAATTGGAACTCAAGCAACAGGCAAAAAAATGTTGCCAGTTGCTTGAGAGTTCTGCTTGGTTGAGTTCCGGAGATTCTACGTCCATTTATCTAACATCTACCAATCCCGACAGGTTCTGGTTAACTGCGAGTCTACTGTATTCTTATATTAACGTCTTTAAATCCAAATGGGACAACAGGATTTGATCCTACTTTTCATGTCTTATAATTCTACATATTCAATTAAAAATGCCCTCTTTACCAAAGCACCTTCATGACTTGAACATTTCAGTGCCATCCATTCTCAGATCAACTTCAAAAGAATGAATGTAAACCTTTCTTCAAGCTGTGGAGTTTTAGTTTCCTTTCTTTTTTTTTTTTTCCTTTTGAAATTCCTCTGCTGGGATTGAATTATGCACAGCCTAACAAGGGTTTTGCATCCCATCATCAAACAAGAGCTTGTAGGAAGGTACTGCTGATGAATATACCACTGTTGAAATCATTTATATATGTCGGAGCAAAATGAACTGTGACCAATAAATGCCTCCTATAGTCCTCATCCTTCTACATCCCCCCAGTATGTACAAGTGTCTTAATGGATGTGCATTATCCAGTTTGCAGGGTTATGTTCAGTCATAAAGAAGAGTGTACCAGATGCTCCTGGTACACGGAATTTGTCACACTGTAGACAAGCTAGTATCATTATATGAGACCACAGTGGGAAAAATAAAAGATTCACATTTAATCCATATTAACTACCAGGAGACCCATCAAGGCATTTGGGCTAGCTCACGATATAGCAGCTTCTAGCACATTCGCAGCCCGTAACCACTTAGTTATAATGAGCTGTGAGATCTTGCACCATAACCTCAACTCTAAACTGAATTCTAGTACATGAGTTCACGTGCAGAGTACCACCTCAGCAGCTGTGTGTGCTTAGCCAGTGTGTGGTTCACACTTCTTACCAACAACCAAAGTATCCTCGTGTCCCCTGAAGCAAGGGAGCGTGAGTTCCATCCTCTGCAGTTTCACCAGGTCCCAGGGCAAAGCTGGGGACATCAGAGTCCCTGGCTGCGGCGCTGGGCAGTGAGCTGCTTGGGATCCCAGCAGCTGTTTTGCACACATTTGGCCTGTTTTTTCCCAAACAATTTTTCCTTGCAATTCAACCGAGAAAAGCAATAATCTAATCAGGAATTAGACATGTCAACAAGACACGCATGTCTAATAAATACGGCAGAACTTGTACTTCGTTAAGCTAAATGACTTACTTTGAGTCCTACTAAGCTCAGCATGGAGAATCTTTCTATTTTAATAAACTTAGGCTGTTTTTGTCCCTTGTAAAAGTGATGTCCTCCTCCTCTTCCCGGGATGCAATGGATACTCTTAGGGATTCAGGAAATAATAATACTAACAATATCAGTATTATTATTGTTATTATTCATTTTCCATATGAGGAAACAGAGGAGTAGGAAGCCAATGGTTAGCTGGTTGCTAAAATAAAGGGACAGACAGTCAGTATTAAGGTATTTACACAGAGTTTGAGGTATAAGATGAATAAATATTTATGTGAATAATTTAACTTCCCTCGTCTTGTTCTGTCTTAAACAGCAGATGTAGAGGAATCACTTGGGCAATGTTTTCCAAATTCACACCCCTCCCTGACCCCCAGCAACCTTAGCATGCCTAAACATGGCTGCTGCCGACATCACGATGGGCTTTCTAGATGTTTACACAGCCGAAGTGCACCTAGTTCTAATCATTCCAGATAAAATGCCTTAACTGCCTCTGAATATCCTTTGTGGATGGGAGCCGGAAGGTCATTTCGTTTGTCATCCATCCTGAAAGGGTCAGCCTCTGTGATCGTCGCTGCCTGGGAGCTGGAAGGGACGACGGAGCCGAGAAGAAGACACGCGCCCATCCACGAAGGAGCGCTCTGGTCTTCAAAGTCACAACACGCCTTCCTATAACAACCGACCAGTGCCTTCTGATTCTGACTTGCGTTCCAGTCCGTCTTCTGATTCCCCAAAGCATTGTGGTGACACGTGTCCATGACACAATGCACCGCCCGGGAGGTGAAAACCACGTGTTCTTGTCCACGACTGCGCAGGGGCAGGTCAGAAGTCCCCCCGCTGCTTGGAGAGGCTCCTCATTCCGGCCCCACGTCCGCACCGTCTCTCATCGGTGCCCGCCTCCCACCCCCGCCCAATCGTAATTCAAATACCCAACATGTCCTGCACTATTTCAGGGTCTGAAAAGTGTCAAGTCCTTGAGCACGACTTGTTGTACAGCATTGAAACTGAACTTCCATGAACGTAACCTACATTCGCTCTCTTTACCTTATGGATCAGCTGCGTATCCGAAACGTGAGTCCGAGTAAGCCTTTCGCACACTTGGCGCCACAGCTGCCGGCCCAGCCGGCCCTACGCGCTGCATCTCCGTCGTGAACACCGCAGAACGTCCAGACGAGGCTGGACGTGGGCCCCAAAGTTTTATGTTACTTTTAACCTCCTACTGTTTTTCAGCATTTTAGGTTCTCTCGGATTCATGCAATTTCCTTATCCTTGAATAGCCGGCGAATTCCATGAGGCTGCCTTGCAGACGTTTGCCCGATCTTCGCTAACAGTTAGGAATAGAAAGCGCATAGCTCAGTGCTTCTCCACCTCAGGCTCTTGTTCGTGTTTCTAATAATCTACTGAACGGTGGAGCCAGAGAGCCCCGTAAACACGTGCCCAAAACATGGCATCAGTGCACGAAGAGCAGCGTAAGGCTTGGATCGTCTCCTGTGCGTGATGGAACGCACCATGAAGCCCACGTTGTCTTACTGGTCCTCCAATTTGGGCCCATAAGAATGGCGGGTGCTTATAGTGCACTCATGGGCAAACGAAGAAAAATCATTCACAACTGTATGATCATCTTTGTCAGGGACCCCCAAGTCTGGCTGGAACCGCCCCAGAGTGTTGCGAGGATGGGTGGCCGGGCTTCTCCAGCCTGAGTTTGTCAACTTCCTCGCGCTGTGCTGAGCTGTGCGCATCTGTCGGGGCAACGATTATCTCCGAAGTGGGGTGCATGAGGCAACCCACTGGAGTAGGGGAAGTACAGTTTGGATTTTTTTACATGTATTGGTCTCACTGATTAAAAAGGAGAGTTCTGTAGTATTTTTTAAAATATGACTTTCGATACGGTGGTATACTTATATCATGTACAAATAAATAAACAAACACGGAAAGGGTGTTCTTGCTCAAAAGACTTACTGAGCGAGGAATGAGAACAACAGAGGCTGGAGAGCCCTGGAGGAGAGACCCAGGACCCAGGTGAGACCCCACCTTTGCCAACCTGCTCTGCTTGCGCTGAGAAACCCCTGTAGAACTCAGGAAATCCCACTCATTATGAAGGGATCAGAGTTAAAGCCTTTAATTTTGTGGGCATGAAAACTGAGGGGCAGAGGGATTAAGTGACTACCCTGAGCCGCTTCAAACTCGTTCGGGACATTCCAGGGAAAAGCAAATGCAGTGAAGTGCAGGGAACGCCAGAGCCGGACCTGGCTGCATCTCATTGCTTTTTCTCAAAATGTATTGTCCCACTAACGAAACCAACCAACCAAAAGCCAAACACAACAACAAAGAAAGCCAAGGAAAGCCAAGGAAGGATTCAGAAGGCCACAGTCACGTCCTCACATCTTGGGGCACCGCGCTTACTGGGTCCCATTTTCTGGCGGTGACCTTGCTGAGGCGCGGCTGCACTGCTCAGGGCCGCGTGGTCTCCTGACTTTATGCCCCTCCAGAACGTGGCCTTCAATAGCTGTGAGCGTCCACGTTATTGTGAGGTGACTAATGTCACCACACATAGGTGTCCAGTACAGGCACATCCACTGACCGGTAGACGGAAGACTGACCCCACGCTAGCAACCCCTCAACCTCTTGTCACCATGAACGTGACACTCTCCTGAGTCTCTGAGGTGGCAGATGGGACAGCTCCAACCTCTCTCCTGCCCCCAATTCTCTGCAGAAAGCACTCAGATCACCCTTGAACTTGTCCTTCCACCGCCCTCACAGCCAGTGTCTGCCTGTGTAAAATCAGAGCTGGTTTCCAAAGGCTCGTGGGTCTAGCAGTCCTCGAGGGAAGCCCTTAAACATGTCACTGGACGGGCCTCTGACACTGAGAAGGAAGCCGCACTGACGACGGCTGGTCCCACCGAGGCAGATACGGGGATCCCGCTGCACGCCAGCCCCCGTCGCTGAGCTCCAGGCCCCGAACACGCCGACTAGGGGTCAAACAGCGTAGCGTTAAAGGGGGAACAGCCTGGAACCCCTGGCTGGAAGTGGAGAGCACCAAAACCAGGGAGCGACATATCCATGAACACGCAAAAGCAGACCTAGCTTTCTGCAGCTACGTGACATGGCTCGGAGGGGCAGCGCCAGCGGACCCGGCTGAAGGCACGTGAGCTGCAGGGTGAAGCAGACGCGGGTTCAAAATCCCGCGACCACGGACGTACCGCCGAAGGGGATGCGGGCTCTGCTGCCGGGGGCTCCTGTCTTGTGCAGAGATGGGTCTCACACACAGGGCCTCGGTGAGGACTGGAGGGGAGGTGAGTGACCAGGGACACCATGCATGTGCTCGCAGGTGTACCGACCATTATTTCAAAGGCATAAAATCAAAGGGCCACGTTTCTCATTCTTCAAATGACAAAGTGCGAAGTTCCTACGTAAGTCTTTGTCCTCCGAGATGACACGTGCTGCTACGTGGGAAATGTATGACACCTGGCCAGTACGTGTCCACTACGTTTGCCGCGTGTGAGCTGGAACATTTGAAGGTCTACCAGCGGACGGCAGGTCCACAGCGGCAGGTCCCCGCGTGCCATCAGCCTGGGGGGCAGCGGGGCCAAGGGCCAGCACCCCGGGGCTGTCTGTGATCACGCGGACGCAGCCCCCCGGCGCGTCAGTCTGCCTCGTCCACCTCTGTGTTACGGTTTCTAGCTCCTGGCAGAAGCGCTCCAGGATGATGTGGGTGCACTTACTCCCCCACCTCAGCACCTCAATTTAATTCCCTCGAACGTCCCAACAACGAATATACAGTCTCTCGCAGGAAGCCCTAGGAACGCCGAGGCAGGCTACCAGAAATCGGCTCAGGAGGAGCGTTAGGAGCTCCAATGAGCGGAAGCAGCTGACACCCGGCAAGAGGGGCCGCACTTGGAGTTGCTCTCGCTGGAGGAGCATGAATTCAAATGTGACACTCAGTATGGGACAGCGGCTGGGGTTTCTGGTGCGCAGAAGGCTCCAGCAATCTCTCCGACGCATCGTGACACGACCGGACAGCTCGCCAGCACCTCAAATTACTTTTTCGTCTTTAGGATCAGGCCCGTCCCTTTGGAAGCCAGGGACTAAGGCCACACTTCCATTCCTAGAGGAAGCGACCCATATCTTTGAAAACTATTTATACAGTGGAGAAGGTCACTATGTCATTAGCTTCATCGTAGCATTTATTACTTTCCTAGAGCTGGAAGAGTTTGTTATTCAAACCACATGTGCTGAATGAAACTTGTCAAACTAGGATGGACTTGATGGGACAGAGCCTGGCGATCTGACCTGTAAATGACAAAACTATGCCCTCTGTTAGGCGCTCCAAGTAAGCCAGCATTAGATGTGGCCAAAGAACACAAGATGACCCTTTGGACATGATTAATAATTATTGGTAATTCTTATGATCCTAAGAAGGTATTGGAGTTTTTCTTTTGCTGTAGAAATTTATCAGAACGGCTTACTAAATGTGATCATTTAACTAATCCAGGCCATTCAGTCATTTTTCTCACATTAATGGGCAGTGGACACTTGCAGAAATACATGATTTCATGTTTCAGAGATTGTAGGTACTCATACTCCGCTGCGTGCTCTTCACAAAAAACACTGTGAGAATAAGCATGCAGTAAGTGACAGCACCTTAGCGGGAGCTGGTGTTACTGCAGGAGCTATCACACCTTTCACGGTGGAGCCCACGGAAAGCTCTAGAAGCTGAAGGCTCTGGTCCAGTTTCCACCACTAGAGGGTGACAAGAGAGGGGAGACACCAGGTCTCCTCCTGGGAGTCACCAGATGCCGCAGTACCCTCTCAGTTAAGCGGCACCCGCGGGGCCTGGTGGGTGGCGGACAAATGTAAGTGCACTCTCAGTTAACCGGACCAGGCTGGTTCCTTCGATTTTTTTTGCTGGTTGCTTGAGTTCCAATTAATAGAGAGTCTATTGTCCTCAACCCCTACTCTGCAGTGACACAGGTGACTTGGCCAGTGCATGAGCAATTATGACTCGGCTGCCTGTATTTATGTGACCGCTTTTTCTCACACTGACACTAGAAAAGCAGATTGCAAGTGATACCTTTGAATACTCATCCCTTTATTTTTATTTTTATGACTGAAAATACTAACCTGCTAAGCAGAACTGTGTATAGTAGTTGGTGTCATAACATTTTTCATTCACCAAACAAGGCAGGCATGCATCTAGGTCATGGGGATGCACCAATGAAAAAATCGGACCTCCCCACCCCCACCCCACCCCGTGGAGCTTGCATTCTAGAAAAAATGGGTGTGACCAAAATGGACCCGGGGTGACCCAGAGCGCCATCTGTGGTCAAGGCAATGGAGCAAAATAATGCAGGAAAAGATGGGTGGGGCCTTCTAAGTAGGGTTATCAAGACTGGGCTCCTTGACGAGGTGACATCTGAGCAGAGATTAGGAAGAAACAGTGGCGTGAGGCACGGCTGGGCTGTAACGGCGGAGCTGGGGTAACGCCTCCAGCAGAGGTAACCGGCGAGAGCCCAGGCCGTGTGCTGGGAGCATGGTCTCCACCAGGCAGCGCCCAGAACGGCTCTGAACGTGGCCCCACACAAATTCTTACAACGTGGTGACATTTTTTTCCATACTTTTCTTCAGCGTATCAGCTCTTGTGCACATGAGTATATTTTAGGTGTGGCCCAAGACAATTCTTCCCATGTGGCCTAGAGAATCCAGAAGGTTGGACACCGCCGGTCCAGAAGTGAGGAGTTATTTCATGCTGGAGCGAACGGAGCAGGAAGGCAGGCAGACTCTTAGGAGATGTGGGAGGGCCAGGGTGACAGGCCGCAGATCACAGCGGGGCATGCTGGCCACTGATGCCTTTTGACGTTTACTCTGCAGAGAGCAGTAACATGACAGCATCTGCATTTTCACAGAATTTCTGTGGCTACTGCCCAGAAGTAATCGTTTTGTGCAAGTGACTTAATGTTGGTTCATCTCCGGGTGGATCACATGAACGTATTTTAATGCACTGTATGAACTAGAGCACTGTTTTCTGTGCTCCTTGGCCACGCCTCCATTAGACCAATTCTTTTCCTGCACTACAGCGACTCGTTCTCCTATCTGCATCCCCGAGGGAGTACCGCTCTGCATTTGTGTACACAGCACCTTGTACAGTGTTTATTGCATAGGAAGGACTCAGCAAAGGTTGGCTGAGTATAAGTTATGGCAAAATACAAGAATGATCAAAGTGTAATATAAAACAGAAGTCTGTGTCAGAATCCGCGAGTCAGTAAGCTACTCGAAGAAATGCAAACACGAATATTTGTTCCTAAATCACGTCCAATAAAACTTGCGGTCAGACTGAGCTAAATCATTCTGCAATTTGACAATATAATCAGCTCAGCTTGGCCAAATCTGGGATTGTCTGGGTAAATATATTTCTAAAACAATTAAAACTAATTATCCTAACTGTGTGCACAAAACTTATATGTAAAATAACCCAGAAATGATTTTGCAACTAGGCATCTGGAAATCCTTAAAATGTATTTTTCTTCTGCCACATTTTGTTTGACTCTGCTTATGTTTTAGAATGCCACCTGAAGGATTTATTTAATATGTCTATAGAGGTAGCCTCATGATATAAAATACTTGGTTAAAAAATACTTAAAAATATTTAAATTTTCTTCCCATGTAAAATATTTCTATCTGGCAATGGCGGGTAATGGGCAATCATACCATCTAGTTGGTTAACATTTTCTTGGAAGTTCTATTTTTGGATCATATGCATTATAATGTGCCCTATATGTTGAAGAGTCAGTGTCACTTGAACCCATTACACTGATGTTACAAAAAGTACGAGGGCCTAGACACTATATTCCTAAAGGAAAGCTTCACAGTCATTTATCTTTACATCTAGGCTGTCCAGCCACTCCTCACTTAATGACCTACTTGTTTAATGGCTGCTCAGACTGAAGACCAGTCCTCAGGCTTGGGGAACCCCCTTTTTCAGTCTTCGTCTCGTTCTCAGAGTCTGTAAGTATTCACTCTGTGAAGTGTTTGCAGTCACACAAGACTACATGTTTCTTTTAAAAGTGTGGTGTTGCATGGTACCTCTAAAAAATTACATGCCCCGTGGGGCCACAACACGCCACAAGACATCCACCTTTCAGCTCCTCGCTTATGGACCAACTCACTTAATGACTGACTTGTAGGAACGGAACTATCCTTAAGGGAAAAGTACCTGTATTTTTAAATAATCGTCAATGTGCAGAAAAAACTTTCAAAGGTCGATGTCTTCTTAAATCACTACGTTCAACCTATATTATTGAGGTTTACTTTCATTCCTTAAAAATAAAAAAGATTTCTTAGCCTTAATGTGATTAACATTAACTATAACTTCTAATCAGTTGAAATGAAAGATTTACTAAGAGGTATCCTCAGAGTATAGGTAAGCCTTCCTTTGTTAGCATCTTTAATATAAAACATATATACACATTGAGCAATTAAAATACTAAAATGTATAACAATATGTTTCTGATGAAAATAAATCATTTCTTTATGTCAACATGGTCATTCTTTGTACTTAGTATTTGAGTTACAAAGTCATTCAAATTTCAAATAATATCAATCAAGTACAAATTTTATCTTGTGATTGCTATATTTAAGTTGAAAATCATTCGCTGTCGCTTGTCACTTATCATCCATTTGGAAACACACCAAAGATAAAAACCTAAAGCCTTTTTGGAGGCATTCCGTTTTAATTACAATTCTCCAATGTTCTCCTTATCTTACATTCCTAAGCATGAATACATACCAACAGTTGAGTATACAGTTCCATAGACTGTTATCTTTAAGTCAGCAGCTTCCTAAAATCAGCTTGCTTCTTTAATCTTTAGAGCATCACAAAGATTTTCCTTAAAACTCTAGTGGCTACACAGGTGATATCTATGAAGTCATTATAAATTTTGGTCAATGAGTCTCTCAAAGAGTTATCCGAATAAAAGCAATGAGGAAACACTTGCATGGTAAAGGTTTTCTGTAATTATGGGATCTGTGCATCTGATTACACCTGCACTTTAGAATGATCAAAACCTGTAATTATTGTATTCTGTGTCTAATAGAAAGCTCCTCATCAAGAACCAAATAATCTCCGAAGGACAGGGAAGGCGATGTCACAAGTTAGCTGTCCGGTAGTGAATTCTTAGTTTACACAGTGACATTGGTTGGGTGATTTTTATGCCTTTACTCTCAATGAATAGTTTCTTTCTGGGCGAGGTTATTCCTTTAAATGTGTACTGAAGGAGAAAATAAGGCCCACAATTTCCAAATCAATTTTGAATTACTTAATTGTCACTTAGTGATAAATGGCTATTTATTTGGATAATTATAACTTTCATTAAAATCGAAAGGCTATACCTATGCATACCAAGTTTTACTAAAAACAGTTATTAAGCAGTTGTAACGGCTGATTGGGAAACGGCATCTCGATCCTTACCTCCGCCTTCTGTTTAATTTGATTATTTGGCATTTACAATTTCAACATCAATACGCGGAATAAAATGACAACGGTGAGCCCAGAAGGAAATCCCACCCGTGTTTTCCACCCGCGACTCCCAACCAACAGTTTTAAAACTTCAGCTGCAATCATTACAAAACAACGTCAATCATGAAAGCACCGAAAAAAAAGAAACAAAAGCAGACAAATACGTTTAGTTTTCACTTTTTTTTTCTTTTACCTTTGGAAACAAACGGTCCTTAAATACTTCAAAACTGTAGTGTAGGCAAACCAGTCCACAAGTCCCGAAGACGAGGGGCGACTCTGCCGGCCACCCAGGCGGCGGGTGCGGGCGGCTCCAGATTCCTCCCACCTGCTCCGCCCTCCCCGAACCGGGCCCTCCAAGGACCCCAGAGGAGCTCAGAAGATCACGACTGGACTGGAGGACCGGCCTCGAACAAGTCGGGGCGCCAGATTATCATAGTTTAATTTCTGCTTTCACTCGCGAACCGTTTAAGAGAAAGCAAAGCAAGACGCGTCGGAGATACCACAAGCCTAGTGGCTGCCTTCTTAAAAGAGGAAAGAATTGAGTTCAGCCAGGCACAAAGGTCTCCATGGCAACAGTGAATTTAGACCCCCATCGGCATTATTTATGCAACATTTCATCACAAAAGGACCCTCCCACAAGCCTGCTTAGCAAATTCTAGTTCTCTCACCTTCCAATCCTCTGCCCAGACTTTGTAGCTGGATCCTTAGCTGTCCATAGCTCATAATTTAAAAAAAAAAAAAAAATCCCACAGAATCCTAAAATTATTCTCAAACTGAATCTAGACTGTGTCTCCTTGGTGAATTCAAAGGCAAAAGATAGGTTCAAGCGTGTGTACAGTTCAGATTGAAAGCCAGTCTAGTTTTGCTGTGACAAACACAAGTTTGTTCAAATGGTTTTGTTTTTTGAAATGAGGTGGTAATTCAAAAGAAGTCTAAAATGTGCCAGAATCCAACCCATCCAGAAGGCTCACAGAAAAGAGAACGTGTTTAGATGCTGATCTCGAACTAAATGTTATACACGGGGACCCGCCCACCCCACCCCCAGCCCCCGCAGAGCCTCGCACAACTCCTGGGAGTTTTTACTGATTCTCCCTCTTTTTATAGCCGTGACTTCTAAAAACAGAAATTCGGCAAAGGATTTTAGACGCTTTTTATGGAACCATGTTCTAAATGGACCCCAGGTCCACAGGTTAGAATGAGATGCCCTGGGGCAAGTTTTGAAAACAGAAGTAACCTCCCAAAGTAATCAGGCAATTGTGTATTACTAAGATGATGTCTAATGGAAGAAGTACTTCCTTACGCACCTCTGCCACGATAACGTGAGCATGTGCAGACACGAGAGCCCTCGTTCGAGAAGGACCCTGGTTGGCATTAGCTCCCTAAGAACCAAACAAGTTCTCTTTCAAAAATCAGGTTTGGATTAGACTCAAACAATACCGGCTTTCATTTAAAATAGAAACAGCACACAGATTCCAAAAGCGAGTTCTTACTCCGCACACCCACGGCCGGGCCTGCTCTCCTCTCACCGCCGCGCCGCGGGCGTAGCGGGAGCCCTGCACCTCCCTCTGGGTGCTCGCTCGTCTCATCAGGACAGTGGCAGAAAGGGGCCCGTATCCCCGTCGGTGCGTACACGCTGAGGCTTCCTGTTGCCTCCGGGACAGGCAAGCACCCGGGGGACCCCGCATCCACCCGGAGTGGGGGGCCACTCACGGCGCCTCCAGAGGCACAGCTCCTGTTCATTCCCGCCCCTGGGGTTGCACGACTCACGGCCCTGCTTGGACGGCTGTGCGGTATCTGTGACCGAACCACTCTGCACCGAAAACTGAAGGACAGAGTTGAAGAGCCCCGCTGGGATCACCCTCTTTCAGGGCAGGGACTCTGACCCAGGTGAGGACCCCCACCCACACGTTGGATCCCAGGTCTGTTCCACAGTGAAAGCCCTCTTTTCGGTGGCCTGCCTGCCTTCTTTCCCCCTCTCTTCTGCGTTACTTCCTGTACCGGCCCTCTTTACTTCCGCATTATGTATTCTTCTCGACACTTCTGGTAGCTTCCTGATGCTTCCTGACGCTCCATTATTTCAGCAATGGTTTCATCCTGTCCTGTTTTCCCACGAGCATCGCCTGCTCCTGGTTATTCCTTTCGTGTCTTCTTTGTATTATCGTCATCGTTTGTATTTGTGTTTTTTCTCATTATTTTAAATGTCTTCAGGCTATAAAATAGAATATGGCCAACTTCCTCTTACGTTACTTGTGGGGTAATTTTATTTTTCTGGCGTTCTACTTCTCTGCATTTTGTATATTATTATTGGGTTACTTTCTCCTCTTTCTGATTTCGTTGTTTCTTACTTTTTTTTTTTTAATAGAGTCAACCCACTGTCTTATATTTAAACCATTCAATTTATTACTTATTTTTGAATTAATGACAACTTGATCTTGGCCTGACTTTTGCTAACAGACTGAGGAGAGGGGTGCTGAGTGTGGGGGGAGGGGAGTGAAAACTGAAAACATTCTCCTTGTAACACCCAGCCACCCCAGCCCTCATTATTCTCTCTTGTTGGAACTTGTCTTCAGGGAGCTTCCTATGTCCCCTATGTCCCTTCATGTCTTCAGTGCAGGCACGTCCAACTTGTGGCCCAGGACGGTTCCAAATGTGATCCAACACAAATCCTTAAAATGCTGTGAGATTTTGTTGTGAACTTTTTTTTAGCTCACCAGCTATCGTGAGCATGAGCGTATTCTGTGTGCGGCCCAAGACAATTCTTCCACGTGGACCAGGGGAGCCACAACGTTGGGCACCCCTGCTTTAGACCGAAGTGTCCCCGTGAAAGACAGGGAGGTCCAGCCCTGTCCCCTCCCTCCCTCCTTTCATTTTAAAATGAAATTTGTGTGACATCTGTGAAGTGATGTCTCAACTCTATGTACTGCCTTTCTATGAGTTTGTGGCTGATTCCATTCCTAGGATTATTGTAAGTGAAATTTTATTTCCAATTTATTGTATTTTTGGCTCACTTTAGTGTTTCCAGCAGTAAAGTAGAATGAACTGAACATTAAGTGATACTCATAATCATAGTTTGTTAAATTTGAAAGAGGCAATAAATACTTGTTTTTCACAAAATTCAACAGTCATTAGTCATTTAAAAAACAATCTTTTCAAAGGAGGCATAGAGAGGAATCTCTTGAGAATGAAAGAAACTACCTAAAAGTTACCATCAGGGTTAAATATTGAAAACTTCCCCTTAGATATAAATGAGATGCTGTTTGCTATCTATGTAACATGTACCGATAAAGTAAAAACAAAAAGTTAATGTATAAAATCAGTTATCTTTCTGCTTATCAGCACAAAGTAATTAAAACAATAATAGTGGTTTTATAAGGAGGATCCCCCCAATGGATATATCTTCTGGAGTACAGCCTTCCCCCACTGGGTGAGTGTTCTAGAACCCGTCTGCACCTGTGCACCAGCTGGCGTTGCTGTGAGAGGCTACGTGTGGCTTTAGTGAATTTTTCTTGAGACTCTGTCACCATGTTTGCCCATGTCATGACGGTGATGGACACGAACAACGTGCAACATGACAGCGCACCCGCCCACACCACGCTGAGTGGTGAGCAGTATTTTTACCAAAAATAGCATGACCCCCATGCCCCACTCCGCTATTCACCCAATCTTGCCCTGAGTAACATTTACTTTTTAATTTCTCAGATCAGAAAAGTCCTCAAAGGGAGATGTTTTGCTGATGTGCAAGAGGTGAAACGAAAAATGGCAGAAGCATTAAAAGGCGTCAAAATCAACGAGTTCAAAACTGTCTTGGGCCGTGGAAAAAATGTCTCGTTAGATGTATAGCATCCAACGGAGAGTCCTTTGAAGGTGACTGATGTTTAAACTTGTAAGACTAAATACGCAATCTTTTATAAATAAATTCGGGGCTTTTGGGGTCCCACCTCGTAACTATCACAGAAAACACCCCATCCCAAGGACTAAACCTGGGGAGGGGCTGGAAGACCTCGCTACTCACCACGCAGCACTACTGAAGACAGAGCAGACCTACGTGACCGAGGGGGAGCTGACACTTATGGATCGGCAGATTTAACACAGCGAAGACTTCAGTGTCCTCGTGTTCATTCACGGATTTAACAGAATCCCAGTGCAGCACACTTACCTGAAAATGCAAAGGGCTAAGATGAGCCAGTGGTCTGAAGGAAAGACACAGCTGCGGAATGCACCAGATTCGAAGGCATGTGACACAGCCGCAGTGACTAAGGTCAGGCGGTGCCCATGCAAGGACAGAGAAGTAGACCACTGCACGGGAGAGAGCCAACACCCAGTCACACATGTGCCTAATTTCTGAGACGGGTGACGCTGCGCAGAGTGGGGAAGAGGGCACTTTCACCTGGGTTTCTAAGAGGTGAAAAAATGCACCTGGATGCCCATCTCGGAAAGCACCCCCAAATCAATTCCATATGGAATGCCAGTCCGGATGTGGCAAGTTAAACAATCAAGCATTGAAAGTGAAATCTAGAACACATGCATGACCTTGGAGTGGCCAAAGCTTTCTTAAGCAAGGTACAAAGAAATTTTAAAAGTATAAGTTGGTTTATATTAAAACTGGGAAATACTATTTAACAAGACACAAAAGTGAAGGGATGCCAGTGGAAGAAACCATTCCCATTCTGTGTGTGTGAGCGTGTATGTGTGAGCGTGTGTGTGTGTGCGTGTGCGCGTGTGTGTATGCGCGTGTGTGTGAGCGTGTGTGTGTGTGTGTGCGTGTGTGAGCGTGCGCGCGTGTGTGTGTACATGCGCGGTGTGTGTGTGTGTCTATATCCAAATCTCCATGCATCAACAGAAGTCTGGAATGCAGTATACGTACAAAAATGATAGGCAATTCAATCAAAGGTCCCAAGACTTGAATGAGCACCTCACAAAAGAGAATACCCACTTAGCCAATAAGCAAATGCAAAGATAATCAACTTCGAACGAAGACGCAAATTTAAGTCTTCATGGGATGCCGATACATACCCACCACAATGGTCAAAATGAGGAGAAAATGCCCATTATTGGTAAAGACTGGGTGTTCCCAGACCTTTCATAAACTGTGAGTGGGAATGCACAATGCTCAAAGCAGCGTGATGCTTGTCAATCTCTCTTAAAGCTCCTGATGCATGTGCTGTGTTCTGGCACTTCTGCTCCTAGACGACTCTCCACGGCGACGTGCACAGGTCAGCAGGAGACGTCGGCTGCGGTGCTCACACCAGCATGCTCACATCGGCCCTGCGGTGTCTGGTTTCTCTCCCATGCGATAGTCTCTCACTCTCTCCTTACGTGGGCACCGAAACGCCCAGTGACGAGAATCGATATAGGATGGCATGTGTGCCCAGTGAAACATGATTTAGCAAAAAAAATAAACCAACCACCACAAGCAATATTATGGCTGGGCCTTACACACAGAGGCTGAACCAAGCTGCCGGGTAACACCTGCACTTCTTTGCATGTATGTTATACTTAGAAAATAAAGTCCTCCCTTATTTGCAATCCTAGATTTTTGGAAGTTATCACAGACATGCATGAAAACAGGAACATCACCTTCTGACTAATGTTTCTGATTTTTTAAAAAAATATCGTTTTAATTTCAGAGGTTTCCCACAATATCCTTACCAATTTTGTTTTAAAAGAAAATAAAGGATTTTTAGTTCTCACAAGGTAGAACTAAAGGATGAAGGCATCACTCTTTGGTGTGGAATCATCAATGCTAAAATAATTGACCACATTATGCACCTTTGGGACAAATCATCCAATTTCACGGACAAAAAATATATTAAAAAAAAAAAAAGAAAGAGGGAAACTACATTTTAATGCACTGGTCATTTTAATCTAACAGTGACAGCAAGGCAGAAGAGTGAGTCACACCAACAGAGAAAGGCTGTAACTTTGTAATTAAGTGACCAACTTTGGACCAAATACGTTTAAAAAGTTTATTTTTTCTAATTTTATTAAAACCTGATCTTTAAAAGCCACTTTTTCAAGACCCGACTCTTTATTGAAACTTCGGCTTTTCATTTTCTAAGGACCAGCATTCCTGCGTAGCACTCGGGAATGCTATTTACTATCCCTCTGGACTCAAAGGTATAAAATCACAGACGACCGACAGCCCCATGACGAGCCTGTCTTCCGGGGCACACGAAGGCTCCAGCGTGAAGATCCTTTTGCAATTCATGGGCTGCAAGGAGCCGCCCTCCCAGGGCCGCCTCGGCTTTTCATTTGCAGTCCGCGTTACCTCGGCCAGAAAGGGCCGTGGGACGTGGGGGAGGAAAGAAGCGGAGAGAACAGAGCGGAAGGAAGTCCGGCGAACAATGCCGGCCTGTTGCCTGGGGCCCTCGCAGCCGCAGCTCCTGGGATACAACGGCCACCCCTGTGCCACCGGCTGCGGCTGCTGAACATGACCCCGTGTCGGATCGTGGTCCGTGGGGGCTGGCACACTCTGTTCGCTTAAGCCCGGTAACTAGGCGGGCAGGCCACACGGAATCCCGTTAACATATGTTTCGGCTCCCAAAGGCCCTCGCGGGCTCTAAACTTCTTACTTGGGACTTGCCACACGGGGCAGGTCACACACTTCCCTTCATTCTGTGCCTTAAATTAAAGCTCAGGCGGTGACGAAGGCTCCCAGGGCCGCGGCTGGACCCCAGTGTGAAACAAACTTCACTGTACGCGGAGCACCCTTAGTTTCCGGGATAGGATGTGTCCTTGACCTTCCCATAACAGCTCAGCAGACCCCTGGGCTTCCCCGACGTTGGACACGATCAACCTGCGACATTCGGACGAATTTGTGTTTTGGGCATAAACAGAGCTAGAAGGCAGGGCTCCCCGGGAACGTGGTGAGTACAGGACAACGGATTTGGGACGGGGTGTGTAAAGTGCATTAGTGAGCCTGAGGCTGAAACACGGGAACTCCAGGGAATACTCCTAAAATACCACAATGAGTCAGATTTACTATGAATATACGTACTTTCCAAAAAGTATTAATCATAACACATGCAGATTTCTCATTTGAAACCCCCACCTCTCTTTCTCTCTCTCTCTCTCTCTCTCTCTCACACACACACACACACACACACACACACACACACAGGCCCTCGCGGAATGCAAACTTTTACCTTACAAAGGGGAGTTTCTCCACGGCAGAAGTCAGAGGGGCCGCGTCTCTCATATCCGCGCTTCTCCCCATCTCAGGCCCATCCTGACGGCACTGTCTTCCAAGAACTAACTCCTTCTATCTGCCTCCTGAGAACCTGCCCCTTACCCCCCAGCATTGAGGGTAGCATTTGTTTCCGGTTTTTTTTTTTTGCATAATTAGCTCATGTCTTTGATATTCTTTCACACTTACGCAAAGTGGCCATCATGAATAATACTCTGTCAAAACAGAGGGGGCCCTGTGTCTGTGGCCGACTTAGGTATGATGTCATCGCCCTAGACCGAGCCCCTGAGGCATACCAATAAGACGACGTGCCGGACTAAGCATTTTAAGTTCTGCCCACAGTGCATTGGTCACAACCACCAGCTAAAGAGAACACTTGCAAAGTATTTCTTTGCAAAAAGACACTGAGGTTCTCAGAAATCACAAGGGTGCGTTTAAAACGACCATGAGTAAATTCTTAAAAACATGATACAATACAGGACATCCGATTGTAACTACGTAAATATTGTGGTGTGTTTATTCCCTGTAGAATATGTATTCCGTGGGCAGTATCACTGTTTCTCACATTTAGCCTGGAACATTCTGTGCCCTAACTTGTAACATTTAACTTCTGTCTCGGGAAGTTCAAGCACAGAGGACAGTGGTACCGAGCTCCATCACGGAGGTGGCGATTACGACCGGGCAGCAGGCTCAATATGGGTGACAATATGGGTGACATTCCTACACGCCTGGGATTCTAGTGCTCTCTTAGTGATTTCTGTTTGCTTGTCAGCATTATTTTAAAGCTGACGGCAGCATTTAAATTTCTGGTCAGCAATCTCTCACGAATCACAGCGTACTTGTTTCATTTCTTCTGGAATGCCTGAGGACAATCTCTAGGTTTGGTCTTTGTCCTATGCTGGGGCTGGATGTGTGAGGGGCGGGGTCCTTTGATATGTCATGAAAGGTCTTTCCTTGAAGACACGGTAACGTCGCACATTAAACAAATGTGAACCCCAGCAGGCTCAGTGCCTTGTCATTTGTCAGAGCACTATATTCTCCTTTGGGAATTTTGAAGACTTTTGTACAAGGCATTTGGAATATGCCTCTCTGTTTCTGGGTATTTCCCAGGTATGGTCTTCCGAAGCTGGAGGCCCCGTCTCTCTGATACAACTTCAGTCGGTTCTAGAGTTGATTTTGCATATTTGAAATCAGTGTTTGTTTAGATACCCATAGGGTAAACTTACAGTCCTCTTTAAATGTTCTAGAAACGAAGGTTGCTCTCTTCAGAACTACAGTCCAGCTGAAATGTTTCCTTGGTATCGTCCACAATTTCTCAGGTCATCCAATGGGCTGCGTGAAAATTTAAGGCTCCGGGAGTTCCCTGATGGTGTAGTGGCTTAAGGCTTCGGCGCTGGCGCTGTCAGCGCTGCGGCCTGGGTTCAATTCCCGGTCAGGGAGCTACCCACATACCAAAAAGCAAAAAAAAAAAAAAAAAAAATTTAAGGCTCCCTTAGCTCTGTAGGTCTACACTACGTTACCTACTTCTTGGTCTAAGTTCACAATCTGGCCTCTGCCAATAACGTGATTTCCTTAATTCACAATCGAGTACCCTGGACTGGGGAATGTGCAAAAAATTATAAAGAAGAGCTGGCATTATACCAGGTAGGCAATCACCACTGGACAAGAAGATGTCCCTGCCACACCCCTGAAGTTCCTTCGCCCACATGCTCAGGTGATAAGTGATAGCTATCATTTCTGTTGTACTAAAACAGCAGCCGTCGCACAGAGTGGAATTCTGCCATGGTTTCTGCACATACCCAGATGGAGCGCGTTATTATCTCAGTTACAGGTAAGGACACAGAGTCAGAGAAATTAAATAATTTTCCCCAAATCGCACAGAGTTTAAGTAGCGAAACCTCGATTTGAAGTTAAGCAGTTTGACTTCAGAACTTTCGAGTATGTTCTGAGCCAGCAGAGATGCTAGAATTATTTACAAGGTTTTAAGTTTGTCTCCCAGGGATTATGCCGAAGAACCACAAAAACCTGTTCTTAGGGGTTTGCAAAGCACTGAAGAATCAGATTATTCACCCCCAACCCACACCCACCCGCCTACCCCCACCACCAAGGACAGGATGAGAGTTTTGAGGAGGAGAAAATCCAGCCCTAAGAATCAGCCAGGTTCCTAGGGGAGCCAGCACCCCACTGCTCCCCATCCAATCTACCTACTAAGTAATCCTTTATCGATATGGCTTTCCATACCCTCTGAAAGGTCATTTAAGGTCGACATGGTATATAAAAAATTGAAAACCCATTATCTGGTCACATTGGAATGATCTGGTTGCACTTTCCACTGCTCTGAGCCTCCCCGGGAAGCTTTACAGGTGGAGGAGGTCAGGAAGTGGCTGTCACTTTTACAGTCTTTTAGTACACAGACTGAGGACCAAGAGCTCATCGAAACCTGTCTTTAGTCACCATGACAATTTATGAAAAGTATAGGATGTTACCAAAACACTTCACCAATCAGTGCTAGTGTAAAACATTAATATTCATAAAACTGTACTGAATATTATGCCGGGGAGTGCGAAGTAGCAATGGCCCAAGGCGGCAGAGAAAAGATTAATGAACTGGAGTCCAGACTTTGCACTGGGGTTCATAAGTCACAAAGCTTATTATTTGGATGAGAAATGACACATCGAAATGGCTCTCCATTTTCTTGAGGGTCTTACTGTGTATCTGGGGAACTCAAAGGTCTAAGTTTCCTCTGATATTGTGATGACATCCTGTTGCCATCAAATGGATACTTAGTTATAGGCTGAGGAATTTCATTGTTAAGAAATGGTTCAAAAATGCATTAATGTACCTACTTTCAGGAAATTCCAAATACTGGGACCATAATTGTTTGTTGTCTAATTCTGAAGCACAGACATAAATATGAACCTTAGCATGAATGACCCACAATTACATGTGACTCAAACTTCCACTTCTCCATCAATCATCAATGTTTCCCACATCTGATATTACTGAATGCCCAAGACAATTAATGAGATCTAATAAGAGGATTACATTAACAGATTACATTAATCTATTAATATATTAATAACATTAACCTACATTAATATATCGATATGTGACCATATTGATTTTTGTATCAGTGTGTGAAAAGAATTTGCTGATATTTAAATTCAAAGCAATATTTAGGACACTTACAAGCTATAAAAATATTTATCTATGTATAACATATACCAAATATTTTCTACAAATATATTAAGCACATCATATATTTGATTTTTCTAAGTTGAAAAATATGTCAACAATTGAACCAATATACGTGCCTATCTTTCTTTAAAAATGAAGGGTAGCACAGAAAATTGTATGTCGAATTTATTGGGCAAAGCACTTCCAGATAATGCTGTTGGTCATGAAAAGTTTGATCTGCAAAGAGAAGACTGCAATTAGCTCAGCGCTAACAGCACCGAGGTGGAAGGTACTGAGAGTACCGGTGACAAAAATGCAATAGGAACAACACGTGAGGGCACGCACGAGCGCCCTCCATCCACCGGTGAGCCTGAAGGCAGACGAACAGGTGAATTAAATGGAACGAAAGTGAAGACTTCTGACCCAGCAAATACTGTAATTCAACTAGGCAACGCCGCAAGGACGTTTCTTCATGAGGGACACACTGTTCTAGCAACACTCTGGATGGATGTAGAGACGTTTCAGAATAGCTCCCCTCTGGAATGTAAGCGTGAGGACTACGTGAACGTGTGTGTGCCGACACATGTATGAGAAGCACACACATCATACACTTCACATGTATGTATATGTTGAGCGACACACTGTAGGAGAACTCTAGGAAAGTTAGTCTCACAAATATTTGGCTTCTTTTCACCATGTCATAAGTTTCACCTTGTTTTCTCTGTTTGTGACCTAGCTGAATGGTCATATTCCACCCTATTTTCAGACTCCGTCTTACAGTGTTGTAGAAAACAGTATATTGCTATTTATGAATTTTATTGTCTTGAGCAGAAAATTTCTCTGAATGGACAAGGCATCATAATAAGCCATAAATAATCGGAACAGATTTAACGCAGGTCATTAAAAATAAAACTTAGATCTCTAAGTTCTAATGGGGTCTGTTTGAAAATCATTGTGAGTTTACTGAAATTATTTCATTAGATTAATTGTTAATATGTAATTGTTCACTTCTCACAACTCGTTAAGATTCTAATAACTCATACTTTTCTAAATGAGAAAATATTTCACAATAATAACATAAACGTATCCTTTGCCTGATAGTTTACAAAATGGTTTTACATAAATGATCACTTTTAATGTTCTTAATAATCATTCAATTAGATGTTACAATCTAAAACCAGAAAGAGATTATAAATTTAATAACAGAAAGCTAATTTATATAAAAATTCTTTTTTGAGAAGTTAAATTACCAAGCTAATTACCAGGTACATATTAAAATATACTCAGATAATGCTCATGAAAGAAAGCACTTAGTGACGTTTCAAAACATTCGGGGGGACCCCTCCAACCCCCTGCCCCGACCCGACTCCCTAAGAGGCTTTGCCAAGTGGGTGACCCCTCCCTCCTCTCCCGTGTTTCCAAGGCTCCTCCAAGGGGGCGGTACTCACGTCCCTTTAATAATACAGTTTCTCTTATTACGGAAACCAATGAGAGAACTTCTGATCTATTTTATTATTATAAAATATGTCATCAAAATAATTTAATTTTTAACACTGCAAACATCTCATCACACTACATCAGTGTCACCGCTTCAATGTTAACATGATCATCATTAGAAAATTGCTGGTAGAGAAAAACTGGAACTATTTTTTTTCTCACTGTCGGTACCAAGAACAACTCCATGGCTTTTGTCATCTGGGAAGCTTTGCGAACCCAAAGCCACACGAATGAAGATGACTTTTCAGGCAGGTCCCCCGAACTATTACGTGTCAGCGTGCATGATAAGCACGATGGCAGGAGAGAGCACGGCTCAAACACTTTCTTGGCCGTCACCGCAAGAAATGAGGGCACTCATGGCCCCTTGGCCATGGCAACTGAGCAGCATTCGGCTGAGGCAACTTGTGTCCCCATGTCATCACAGTCATCTACCTAGCCAGGGAAATTTCCAACCACTGCACTTGCTGCAATAAATTGGAGGTAGCCGTGATCTAGACGTTGTGCAACATCCTTCATCTATATCAACAACTTTCTCTGTTGCAAAAAAGTGCAATTTTCCTTTGTTGAAAATGAGAGAGATTCAAGAATGGGGGTGCCTCGTGCCAGGTGCCAAGCTGGTACACCATGGAGCATGGGACTGAGCAAGCCTGTCCTTGAGCCTTGAGCCCTCCCTTGCAGCTCGTTAACCCCAAGCTGCGCGAGTGCCCTCCGGTCTCCTGCGTGCAGTGTTTATTCCAGTGTTTCCTCCTTTGGTACGCTCTGGCTTTCCAAGTCGTCGTTCTTCTCTCTCTCTGCTAGAAAGCTTGGGGCTCACCTGCTGCAGGTGTGTTACCTGGATCCCCATGCAAAACTCCTGTCCCAAGATCTCAGACAGCACCTCATGAAAGCAGGTGCTTTGGTACGATCACATGGAGTGGGGAATTAAAGGAGGCATCTATGATGTCAAGTCCATCAGGAGCGGGACGAGAGGGGGATCGTCAGGAGCATTTTGGGCAGCTTTTGTTTAAGGGTTTGGAACTAGAAAACACGTAAGTACAGGAACGGGCACGTAGGAGCTACAGCCAGGCTTGGGTCCCAGGTAGTGAAGGATGGAGGACCTGCTTCCTGTTGGGCTCTGAGGTGGGCTGGGACCAGCAAGGGCCAGCCGTAGGGGGACCCCAAGGCCCTCAGCAGACTAGCTCCCCTTGCCCACATTCCTTCTTTCTTGCTCAGGAACCGTTTCTTTTTTGTGTGGCTTTGTGTTGTCACTTGTTTTCAGGCACGTTTCATACAATTTAATGTTTGATAGCAATAAAAATGCCAAAGAGAAGACATTAAATATTCGGTTTGGGAAAACGTGGCTGATTAGTTAACTTATTTACCTGGGCTTTCGGGAAGGTGGGGTAAACTACAACATCAGTGACCTTCAGAAAGGGATGTGGAGGGGGAGGGGGTGCCTGGAGTTCCAGGTCCAGCTCCAGGTCTCCTTGGGGAAGTCCCTCCATGGTCTCAAGTGAAGTGCCTTTCTTTATAAAATTAGAATAACATTTGCACAGCCCAGTTCCATGCAAGGCAACAGGAATACAATGATTAAAGCTGCCAGTTCCGTGGCACTGAGGGCTTGTCTAATGTTTCTTTATATTCTCAGTGTCCGCGGGCCTATGCATCACAGAGCATTCCTTTCACCATTCAGAGAAGAGGGTACAAAGCACAGTGACACGTCACAAAAAACACGGACATGCTATGAAGCACATGGATACATAAGAAAGTAATTTAAAGTCTACAGGGATATAAACCAGTAAGATGACGACAAGGCCCCTGTGTCTGCAGGAGCTGAAGACTGTACGCTGCAGGACACAGACGAGGGTCTTCCACTCTAACGGAGAATCACGGACAATCGCCACTGAATGAAAATGACGATTTCTCGTGGTGAAAATGCAATGACAACACGAGAAGAGTCTGGTGGAGCGATCCAGCCTTCATAGTTCCAAGGAAGCAGGGCCTTGCAGATCCTTTTAAGGTTGGGATTTTATTTTAAAGGAAGCCATTGGGGAGATCTAAGTGACATGCTCTAACAGGCATTGTTTCAGAAAGATCCACTTAATATATTATGCTAAATTCACTGTAAAAACTACATGGAACAATACAGTAGACTCTCTATTAACTGGAACTCAAACCGCCGGCAAAATTCGAGTGCGGTTGCTTGAGCTCCGGTTAACAGAGAGTCTGCTTACATTTATCCGGCGCCTGCCAAGCCCCACGGGTGCCAGTGAGCTGAGCGTCTGCTGCATAAGCTGTGTTTGGGCCTGCAAAACCATGATTCCTAGAAATCATGGGAGAAGGTCCGTGAGGAGCATATGGTAATCATCCAGAAATGGTGTCTGGAATGCCGTGGGGGCGGGGGGTGACGGAGGAGAAGTAACCGTGTGTTGAAACTGAGCTGACAGGACGAGACCCTTGTGACAGGAAGCATGCGAACGCCCTCCCCTCCCCCCGCCCCCCCGCACTCTCGTCATTCAACCAAACCTTCATTTAAGCTCTACTGTGAAAGGACTTTGAAGATGGACTTCGGTCACACAAGAGTGGACCTAAAAACATGGAGGCTACCCTGGATTATCCATGTTCACCCCATTTAGTAACAGGAGCCCTGAAAAGCCCAGTTCTGTCAGGCTGTAGCCAGAGAGAAGGCAGAGGGGAGGTCAGAACCATTCGAAGCCACCATTGCTGGCTTTGAAGATGGAGAAAGTAGCCAAGGAATGCAGGTGGACTCCAGAGGCCGAGAATATCTCAAGACCACCAACCAGCAAAGAAATGCTAATCTCAACCCTAAAATCGCATGGAACTGAACTTGGCCAACCACTTGATTGAACTTGAAAGCAAATTCTTCTCTGGAGCCTCCAAAAAGGAACGCAGCCCTGCTGACACCTTGGTTTTAACCCAATGAGACTCAGGCCGGGCTTCGGAGACAGCGAGGTACGTGAGTACATTTATGTTGTTTTAAGCCGCTGAGTTGGGGTAACTCGTTACGGAACTACTGCAGAACTAATACGGCAACGGGATGGACAGTAGAGGGGAGTCAGGGAAAGAGATGTGTCAGGATGACTCAGCTCTTTGGACACAGTTTTGGGGAGTAAAGAGAACATTTACTGAGGTGGAAAAGAATGATGGAAGAGCATTGGAGAAGGGGAAAAGAAAACAAAAAATTTGATTTGAACATGTTGAGCTTGAGATGTCCATTGTTCCTCCAAGTGGCAGTGACCAGAAGGCAGGTGGAAATACAAACCGGAAGCTCAGAGGCGTGGTCAGGGCTGGAGGTGTCAACAGGCTTCATAAATGTGCCATAACCATATAAAGGGGACTACACAGTGCTTTGGGGCTAGACACAGATGAACAGAGGACATCTTCAGGACTTATTCATTGATCATGGCTAAGGATCATGATCATGTGATGATAGAAGGCGAACTGACAGGGTGGTGAGCACATGAGCCCACAACGCAATACCGAGATGATGCACTGTAGAATTCTGCACCTGGAACCTGTGTGATTTTACTAACCAGTGTCACCCCAATAAACTCAATAATTAAAAAAAATTAGGAATGTTAGGAAGGAAAATACATTAGATTTTAACGGGCTGAACTGTAGTTCTCCCAAAAGATAGACCGGCACCCTAACCCCCAGATCATGTGAACATAACCGTATTTGGAGAGAGTGTGTAGAGATGTAATACATTTCAAAGGTGGTCATTAGGGTAATTCCTAATCCCAAATGACAGCTGTCTTTATAGAAAGGGGGCATGTGGACAGAGACCCACGCAAAAGAGGAAGGCAGGGATCAGGGGATGCGTCTACAAGCCCAGGAACCCCCAAAGATGGCCAGTGCACCCAAGAAGCCAGCGGAGAATCTGACAGGTTCCATGTCACACCCTCAGGACATAACGTTCCGTAGTTTAACCCACCCGGTTTAGGATACTTCGGTACAATGGCCGTGACCACCTAGTTCACACATGCAGGACTGGCAGGAACGCCCCGGGCAGCTGTAAAGGCATGTTTTGAGCAATGCAGTCTCCATGGCTGGCATACCTAATATTATCAGCCATTTTTGAATAAATAAAATAGGTGAAGCAATGCCAAGGAGAAAGGATCTATTAAAATAATTGCAACAGTCATTATGTAGTGTTAATTATTCAGTATTTTAAGTAATAGCCAACACATATTATCAAGCATAAATTCACTTAGAAGACAAAGTTTCATTTATTAGATGATATTAAAATCCACTGCAATTCAATTGGCACAAATGACTGTTATCTGAATATTAATCCTCCATAAAAATTTGTGAAAAGTTGCTCAACAGTTTTGGTTATGAACCCACTTCTCCATGATATTCCTCGTGTTTATTCGAATACTGTTTTATTTAACTAAGACTTGTTAAAAATGTCCAGCTGGCGACCTCCCGAGCGAAAGAACATGAAAACTGGAGCTGAGTGTCTGTGAGCACGGCAGGTGTCCACCGCCCTCAGACTGTAAAAGGAGCACGACTTCTGCTGCAAGCAGACATGGACACAGGGGTGTCCGGCTCACTTCCCATGGCTTCAGTTACCTGCAGTCCACCGTGAGCCAGAAACATTAAATGAAAAATTCCAGACAGAAACAACTCATCGGTTTTAAACTGCATGCCATTCTGAGCAGGGTGACGGAATCTCATGCCGTTCCGCCCCATCTTGCCCGAGACGTGAATCATCCTGCTGTACATGTAGTACAGGAAGGTATTTTGAGAGAGAGACCACATTTACACCACGTTTATGACAATATATTGTTATATTAGGCTGGTACAAAAGTAATTGCAGTTTTTGCATTGTTGACATTTGCCGTTTGATATTGGAATACATCCTTGAATAAATGTGGTTATGTTATACATCATTTTAATGCGCATTTCTCGCTTTATGATTTTTTGCTAATGACTTAATTACTTGCTGTTTAGATTTATTTTAGACTATGGAAATGATGTTAGACAAAAAGCAAATTCAAGTGATTTTCTTACTCGAGTTCAAAATGGGTCATAAAGTAGCGGAGACAACTTGCAACATCAACAA